>OOFC01019327.1:14881-33283 GCA_900323345.1 Pseudochromis fuscus
GCTATGGCTAATATGACAAGAAGACTTGGTGCAAATGTGGACATTGATTGTGAATTTTGTCTGTGTGTGTGTGTGTGTGTGTGTGTGTGTGTGTGTGTGTGTGTGTACTACAGCCAATCAGAGTCCACCCAAAACTTCCATCTGAACAAAACTGGGAGTGATTCTCCAAAAAATTCAAAAAGGAAAAATTCTGGCAACATGATAATAATTTATTGATTGTCATTAGGGGTGAATGAGCGTACAGCGATTAAAAAAATGGTAATAAAATTTTAAAAAGCCATTTTAAGGATCTACAAAAACAATCTAATGAACTGAAGTGTGCTAAAAGTAAATGTGTATAAAAAAACTTTTTGAAGCAAGTGAATGGGGTAAATAAAAGGTTCAATGTCCAAATTTCCAGTGTCTAGTTCCTCATTTCAGTCTCTCATTAAACACTCTTGTTGGCATCACTCACTATGTTAGGATATAAATGCTGTGGTAGGTGACACTGGTTGATGCCATATACTCAGTCTTATCCTATGTATGTGTCTATGACATGACCTCTGTTTCTACAACGGAGTGTGACGGTTGATTGGTAGAAAAACAACATTTTGTGAATTTCTCAACTTAATGTCAAACATCAGCGTTTCCAACCATTACATACAAAAGCAGCTTGTACAGGAAGAAGACCTTTCACTCATCCTGGACAGACTAGTGATTCAGGCTCTGCAGTCTGAATTTTGGCGATCTGCGTTTTGCTTACATTTAAATCACACACAGTACCTTTAAAAGATTCACACCTTTGAATATCAAGAAAACAAAGTGGCCAACTGCTTGCAGACAGCTACAACTGGGTATCATTGGCATAGCAATAGCCATCTAGTACTAGGTAGTTGAAGTATATGGCCCAAGGGTAACATTTATATATGGAGAAAAGGACTTGGCTCCGGCTGCAATAGCACAAAATTAACGACAAAATCTGGCCCCAGGCTGCGCCGCTGCAGCAAACAAATGGGTCTGCCTTTATTTCTCGTGTATATCAGTGAGACAAACGAGCTGACCTGGAACATGGGGTAGGTGAGGAAGGTCTCCAGAGTCCTTTCCTCACAGTCGGGCTTGGCCTCATACTGCTTCAGCAGCTTGTCGAAGTCACGGTTCTGTTTGCAATGAGCCAGGATCTGCAGGCTGTACTGGTGGTTCCTCACAAACTCCTGGTATATGTTCAGCATGGGCAGCAGGATGTCAAAGAGGTCGGCTGCAGAGAAATCAACGCCAAGACGACAATGACACGGACAATAGTGAGCGCTTCATCCGTGGAGTAATTTGTCATCACCTGAAATCAAGCTTCACACTTCAGAATGAAACTGAATCAAAGAGAGGAGAAAGATGATTCTTACCCAGCACTAACGTCGGCCAACTCGCTATTCTGGCCTTCAGACCCTGGTAAAATATCTGATGGAGGAACATGATGGTTTCACTGAAATATAAACAAATTATACAAAAAAAAATAAAAAACACATTAGTAATTTTTTTTAAGATTTTCTGTGAAAGATGTTGTTGGTAATTACTGACAATTTTCTTTAACATAAATGTATTTGGATGAGTATTTAGGTAATTTGGAATATTCAAACTGCAGATTTCTGTCTATTTACTGTAACAGTGTCTGTGTTGCAGCCACAGGAATAACAGTGGGGTTGATTATAGTTGTGTAAAGACAGGCAAAATACATTTACACTCAGCAGTTATTATTTTATTCTGCCTACTCTAAATATAATCAGTTAAGTCTTTAAAAGAACAAGTACACAGTCCTCATAACTTTTGAAGATGAGTTCAGAAAAACAGTGTCCGCTGGCATGAAATACCTGTCTTGTCTATAGGTTTAAAATATTGGTTAGATGAGTGTTAGAAACATCTTATACTTTACATCTACTGTATGTATAAGAAGTATAAGATGGGTAATTTTCAATCTGCACAGCCCCCCTGCCACGTCAGAGACTGTAGCTAAAACAAAAGCATCATTCCTGCTGCTACATGATGGCTGAAGGTACTTAAAGTCATGGTGATGATCTGACCTTCTAAAAGTTGATATTATCTAATAACTTTAATGACATTACATTTAAAAATTGTGGTAGATAAAGGCACAAGGATCACTGTTAATATAAATAAAAGAGGTGCTCTATGGTTGACAACTGGCTGCATTTGCAATATGAAGAGGTTTTGACACTAAAGTGCAATATTGTGGAAAATGGTGACCAAAATCAGACTGTACAGCAGCTCCAGTCTCTCTCTCTCTCTCTCTCTCTCTCTCACACACACACACACACACACACACAGGCACACACATACATAAACACACACACAAATAGAAACTGCATATAAACTGTGTTTGTCCTAGTCCTAGCTTCAGGCCTGTAGGAAAGTAAAGCGGCTTAGCTTCATTTACGACTTGATTTTCATGGTTAAACCAAACAATATATCCTCTCTGGATCAAAAATGTGTGTCATAGTCTTTGGCTTTTGGATTTTGAGGTTTGTTGTGTACAAGTGGGGGGTACATTGGAGGGGTGACAAAATGCTTCATGTTCAATGTCAACAGGATGTTTCACAGGATTCACTCAGTAGTTTTACACATATGCTGTCATGAATTTCAGTGTCTTCAGATTGAATCCTTTTTTTTAAGTAAAAGGCTTCAGTGCGAGTTTGGAATTAGCCTGATTATCCATCATACTTTAACTAAGTCAGTCAAACTTTTACTGGTTTTCAAGTTACCTGTGGCCAAACAATCATTTAATGTAGTTCTCTTCCAGTTTTGTTTTGTATGATTTATGGTAGAAAATATTTACCAATAAACTTTTTTTTCTATGATACAATGCACTGTGTGTCCTGCAACCTGAATGATCAAACCCTTTTGCAGTCAGCCTAATTATACTGTGCACCACAACACAGATCTCTAAGCATTAATGTACATATAAAGTATAACTAAGCTTTCATAAAGATATAATCTTCTTTTCCCAAAACAGAACCACTCTTTTTGTTTTATAATTCTTAGTACTGTTCATTTGTGGACTGAAGACTCACACATACATCCTTGTTTAAGTATAATATCAAATAAATCAAGGCTCTGCTCACAACAACACATCTCCATAGCTTTACAAACAGTCAGAATCTACTGTCAGGTTGATTATGCACTCTGGGGCAATCAGGAGAAGATCTCTGTGGGACATGGTGAGCCAACCTGTTGAGGAATATGCTGCTGACATCATCGTGGGTGATGGGTGGTTTCTTGGAGCTGGCGGCCATGCGTAGTGGCCTCAGGAAGTTGTTCACCAGGATGTGAAGCTGCTGGACGTACTCTGCCTCTGAGTCCAACATGCTGAACACCACCTGGTTCCTCTTCCTCATGCTCTCTGCATGAGGTGAGCGGATGTAATCTTGGATGATGGTCTTCCACTTTCTCCTGCAGATCCATCCTCGCAGAAAGCTCTGAACCTGCAGGAGAGCGCGCGGTCCGTCAACACGGGAATATTTGATAAAAGGTGAAGCAGCAGGTGCAGATTTCCTGCTTTACCTTTTTGATCTTCTTGATCTCTGAGTCGTCGTCGGTTGGGGCGGCTGCGGGACTGGCATGAATCTTCTCATTGTCTTTGAGCAGCCCAGCGATCTGTTGGTGAAGCAACCACAAGAAAAGACCAGTCATTCCCACTTCCACAGTTCTCTCCTTCTCACTTACTGTAGCAGCATGTAAACAAAGTGACTGAGTCTGCGGGACAGGACCGCTCAGCAACACTGAAACATTAGCCTGGCGAGCTGTGTTCACTTGGCTGGTACCTTTGAATAGGGCTTATTGATTATAAGCAGCATTTATTTGTATTAATTTTATGTTCATGATTTAAATGCAATACGTAGCACTCTGCCTGTGGACGGGAAGTAAACAGAGCGCTATAAAAAAAAAAAAAAATCCAGACTGGAGTTGCCGTGAACTGTTTGAACCTACAGTAAGCATCCAGAGTTAATTGTCATCGCATTTCATGGAGGAGATGCAATATAAAGAGGTGTTCATGCATATTCACAACATAATTTGATTTCAAGCATCACATTTGCACATTAAAGTAAAATGACTATTTGATCTGAAGAATACAGCTGGGAACGCAGCCCTACTGGAAGCATTGTTTCTGAGAGGAGTGGAGAGTGGCTGGCCTCAACACGACTCTCTGTGACGAGGCGGCGCTTCCATTTCTGTCCTCTCACACTAGTTTCCACATATGAGACAAACAGAACAATAATCAGCATAATCCATTGTTTTCCCACTGGTTCAGCTGCTATGTGTTGTGCTGGCACGCTGAGGCGAGGACAGGACGCAGACAAATTCTGGATAGGAATGAGAGTGCGGTGTAAGAAGCAGCGGTAATGTAGTATTATCGTGCCAGAAAGTCTATTTACGGCAGGTCTGACTGATATTGTTTGTAGCTGCCACACATTGTCTATAGATGGAAAATCCTGTAATCCTTGTCGACTGTGGTCCAGTCAGAGAAGATGAAATCCTGGATATTTTAACAGTGCTCGCTTTAGTGTTTGAGGACCTCAAAACAGTGAAAGGACCACCATCAGCCAAAATAGTCCAGGCAGATGCTCTTGTGTAGGGAGTTGCTCTCTGTATCTGTTTATATCACAAATATATATGCATTTGGCTCTACACTAGAAATTGTTTTCTGCTGCTGTTTATATTTCTCATCTATCTATTATGAGTTTACCTGCCAACAAAATGTGCAAAAAAGTTTAGCCATTGAATCTCAAAACATGATTTTACCAAGTCAAAATCAAAGCAGTGTAATGATCATTCTCCAAGTGAAATAGTCTGATTGGAAATAGGAAAGGAGGTTTCATCAGTCGGCATGATGGTTTATTTTTTTTTCAAAAATTGAAGGTTATGTGTATAATGGAGGATGAAAATTAAGTTGATCTGAATTGTCTGTAATTTGCAATCATTTACTTTATTTAATTGGTTATTGGTGAAAAACTTTGTAAAGACCATCATTTCTCCAACTGGAATTAAAGGTTTCATCCTTAATGAAAACAGGATCATGACACTGCAGTAAAACAGAAAAATGTAGGTAGTGTCAGTGATGTAGTATTAGTGGCAAACTGTGTTAATCTACAATAGACACAGTTTAGCAAACATTACTATGAATTTGTATTTGTTTACATCCCTACTCTTGAGCATAAAGGAGTCACAGTGAATATTACCTCTGACTTAAGCCTTTCAATCTCTATTTCCCCATCTTCTATCTGTTGTCGAAGTTGCTTAGCAACTGTTTTCTCCGTCTCCACAATCTGAAGCAGATGAAGATACTTCTGCATGAGAGTCTCATGCTCGGTAGCCAAGTTTCTGTAACTGTAACACATGCAAACAAACACACACACACACACACACACACACACACACACACACACACACGCACGGTTTTGTATTGTATCTAGAATAAGGAATTTCATATTAGTACATGTTTCATCTCACATCAAAGCAATCAGGTTTTTCTTGTGAACAAAGCATTTTTCTTCAAGTCTGTAATTTTCTCATATTTTAACCCCACTTTTGAAACCATGGCAACATCCATTACAGACTGAGCACATGAGTCAAAGATTACTTACTGCCCACCGACTAATTCAACTTCTAATTGCCATGTCTGCATTTCACTAATGTGTGCTTTTACCTGGCGTGTGATATTGCAGCCACCCATTCATCGCAGTCTTTTACATCTTCTGTGCGTAACTCAAGTGCCTTTTGGTTTTCATGGGTGAAGCTGACTGTGAAGTAGTACTGAAACAAACAAGGGGGAGAGGGTGAGGAGTTCCAGTTAGACACAACAAGACTATCATTAACCTGACATGTTATATGTTCCACACAGAAAGCACCATTCATTATTGGATACCTTCTAGATAAATCTGTTATATAGTGGCTTGACTGAACCTCTCCGCTGCTTTTGCCTTTGTGTTTGTTCCACTGGCTTGCTGCCGCAGACATCAAGCGGGTGATTTAAAACCGCACAGAGCCTGGGGAAGCCACATCTTCCTCGCCCACCAGTGCAGTTGATGGAGCACAGTGAGGGAAGCCTCCCCCAGCTCAGTTCCTGGGATGTCTCTGGTTCCCAGGAGGAAATGCCATAAGACATGGAGGCTGGAGCCTCGGCCAATTACATAACTGTGCGATACCTGTTTCCTAGCAACTCCAGTCAATGTGAACAGTTGTTCACAGCTGTTTTTTGCTTTCACTTGTGTCACTCGATTTTAGATTAGCACTCTTCCTTTCACACTGGACTGATTGTAACTGGTGAAAGGAAGTACATATGCACATCAGTTTTAACTAATTAAATTTTAGGAGTTAATATTTAATGCTGATTTAAATTAAATCACAAAATGTAGTGGTGAAATGTGACTAATCATGAGATGCATTAACATATAAAAGAAAAATTTAAAACTAAAATTGAAACGATGTTTAATTCAGTACCAGGAAACAACAACTGGTAATATTTATACTTTTATGATACATTTTGCTGATAATACTTAAGTAGATTTATTTAAATACAGTTGTAAATAGTAAACTCTTACTTTTAATTTAGTACATTTACACTGTATTATTGTCGCTTGAGCCTTAAAAAAAACAATGTCACAACTCTTTTAAGTGAACTGTCATCTCTCCTGTGGACTATAGCTGTCGTGTTGAGTGAGACCAGACTCTAATCTTTGGCCTGCAGATGTTCAACAGGCGCCTATCAACCTGCAGCTGATCACTATTCATAGCTGACTGCTCTTCTATCTTCACATTCATTAGGTATTCATCCTTCCGTCAAAGAAAAATCTATTTCTGGCAGAGAGGCATGCATGTTGTTGTAGTTTTCCCTCATGATCTGTTTAAGAGCACCGTGAATGTCTGATGTGTTTGTTTTCTGCTTTATGTTTATGGCTGAGTCATGCACCTTTTATAAAGTATAACTGACCTTAACAGAGGAATGTGATAGACACAGTGGTATTATTTGCTCAACGGTGTATAAAAAATTCTACTTTTGTTCAGCTCTCAATTAATTAGGTATGTTTGATTAATTATTACCCAATATAATATTTTTATACGTGATATATTTGCTACTGATGGATGAATACCTCAATGTTGTAAAATAGCATTCTTGAAACCATAGTGAGATCTATGTATCTCTACTCTGAATTCTGCTTGTAAGTATATTTTCTTTTCAAGGAGAGGTTTTAATTTGGATTTTAGTCCTCTTACCAATCTCAGTGCTGCATATTAGTCAGACCTCCTGATTTACAGTACAGCTTGTGGCCAGCTATCAGAGCCAATGCTGAGCTTCTTGTGTTATTGGTTAAAGTGCTGCTGTTACCTAATGTGAGCAAGCTGTGTTTTCTATTATTGGACTCTGACCCCTCCAAGGTACTGCAAGGAACAAATTTAGCTCAGATAGTGCTCACATTAATAGGAGAGATGCGACACACACTGTTTCTCGCCTTTCTCTTACCCCGCCTCTTCCAACAGCATCATTCTTTAGGATGCAAATAAGAGTTGCCATAGAAACCTCAGGCTCAAACGCATTATCATTTTCACACTAACTGCATTTGAGGATAAATATAATGTAGGGATTATGGTGGATTGCTAAAATGTGACCACAAAACCATAAATCCAGGTAGGGATATGAGATACGGGATATATTTTCTTATGTGTCCTAGTTAAGATGTTTGTTTGTTTACGTTGAGAGGGAACTCTTCAGCAGCCCATCATATCAGTCATATTAATCACATAATGTTTGTGTGTGTACAGTGTTTGTGCTTTCACTCTATAAACAGGATTCACTATACAAAGGGTGTCATTTTTTTTTTGTCTGCTTTATCATGAATTCAAGATGGCAGAGTTGTGGATCAGGCTTTTCTCAGTGTGCTCACATTCACATTTATGCATTTAAAAGAGCACAATGCAGAGGAAACAGCACTGCTGACAAAAAAAAAAGCTTTCAGGGAGGTTTTTTTTTTTTTGGTGCCTTTAAAGCAACTGTGGGGAGCACAACATTAGCCAGTGTGTTGCATTCTGCTTTGTCAGCACAAGGGCAGCTGTTCACAGGAAGAGCCTGGACTCACTTTGGATTGCAGCCCTACCTACAGAGTCAGGCATAGAGCCGAAAGAGAGCGGAGGAAAAGCCGGTGGCAGTGGAGCATTATGTTCCTCGATTGTTTATTCACAACACAACAGTGTTAACAAGCCTGTTAACCTTTCTACTCCAAACTGCAGTGTTTCTGCTTGAACATGGAGCCTGTGTAAATCAAACAGTGTCAAATAAATGCATCATTTACAGATATTCTTTTAATTTAATTGTGTTAATTAGAATCTCTATCACTGTAATAGGGCCTGGCACAGACATCATGCAGTATAGACCACTGATAACAGTCACCATAGAGGCTATAATGCAAATATAACCTCCAGCATAATACTCGAGACTGAAGTATTTCATTCAGGTCATCGAGATCAGAGCTGACTGATCACTGGCACCCTGCTGCTTCCTCAGCTTCAGCTGTCATTTTGCAATTCCAACACAAGATGGAAACCTTGAGGCCACAACTTTTTTTTTTTTTTCCCTTGCATGTTTTATAGGAAGAAGCACTAGGTAGGATAAAACATTCTCCGCCCTAAAACGTCAAAAACATGATGACTGAAAGTCAAAAGCAAACATTGTAACCAACCAGGATGCAAATGTATCTCTTAGATAAGTCCGGGGATCCATTTGCATTTCATGCACCGCTGAAAACTACACTACCAGTGCCAAAAAAAAAAAAAAAAAAAAAAGCACAGGTTTTGGTGCAACCTAAAGCAAAAACACTGCATAGCTTATTGCCAGGGTTGCTGTAACATCATTAGGTGTTAATATTGTTACCTCATCATTAATGCCATGCATGGATTACATAACGTGCAATACAGCAATCTGGAACCTTGTGCTATTCTGCTGCACTGGATTTTAGGTCATCGTGCGATAGGATAAAAGAAGAATATGTGCGTAAGAAAGGCGCTTTGTGTAATGACACTTCAAAGGTATTTGAGGCTCTGGAACAACATTTTCTTTATTTACATTCACTGTTGCACCTCATTAGTATTTTAGCGGGGAGTGTGAAAACAATAAAGCAGAGGAAGACAGAGAGGGAGCGGAGCTGGTGCATGTGTGTGTGTTTGTGTGTGTGAGCGCACACGCACGCTCTCCCTACCTGCTTTTCCAAACACTCCTTGGCTGACAGTGAAGGTTTCGGTGAAGGCGCCCTGTCGCATATGCATCCCTCCAACAGGTATAATCCCGAGGGTCGAGAGCTGGACTCGTTCTCAAAATAAAACAGCATATTCTGTAACAACGCAAACCACTTTGTGTGCCATTTCGTGTTGTCTGAGCTCTTTTTGCTCAAGCACCCTCGTCTTGTACCATCCTTCTTTGCCAAAAGCCCCAGGTAGGTGACATGACCATCATTAAGTCGTATTCCCTTCTGCATTTTGATGAGGACACTTCAGCTGCACAGGGGTGGATTGGTCGTTACATCCTTCTGAAGTCGCTCCAGAGAGAGAGAGAGGACAAAAAAAAATCAAATAAAGAAAGACAAGATGTTGACTTTCTGAATGCGGACCTCTGGCAGCAGGCTTGTCCACTCTGTCCGACGCATTCACCGTGTTGGCATTTAAGTAAAAAGAGAGGAACAAAACGAGGAACACAAGTCCAGCATCCTAAAATCTTCTGTCATACTCCGAGCGCTTTGAAGGTCCACATTATCCGATTGTGTAAAAATAAAAGACGGAAAGGAGGGCCGGAAAAAAAACAGTCGCAGACGCAGGGAAAAGGGGTTCGAGGTTTGTCCTTTTCTCACATGAAATCTCCAGAAACCAGTAGGCTTGGTGCTGAGCTAGGCAGTGCTGGGTGAAGTCACATGACGCATGCTTGGGAAAGCAGATTTTCAGGACCTTGGACAGGGACGTCTCAACGAGATGCCGCATAAGTTGAGTTTCTCCTCAAGACAATCAAGTGGTAAAGAGAAGAAAAACAGCTCATCTACAGAGAAAGACCGTAATGAAAAGCAGCCATTTAGCAGCCTGCAGAAGATTTGGATTTCACTTTAATTCACGAGGGAATATCCAGTCTACACTTTATGCTTATTATTGAACATTGAAAGTTTCACACAATAAATGTCAGCATTAAGACGTGGAGCTACATCTTACTCCCAAAGCAAATAATTAAGGTAGATATTTTGTGTAATTGTAAATGTAATCTCCTTTCCTTCTTTATCCACCATGACTCCAACACTGGAGTGATGCAATATTTTTGGTCTTTATGTGTTTGGGTTGAGTTCACCCATAACTCCCAGTGTACCCTGTCAGTGGTTGCAGGGTTATCACTCCACCAACACCAATTAGAGTACACACAATGTTCACAATAATGGATTCCCAATAAGTCTGTGCGAGATGACTGTAAACAAGAAGACATTTGAACTTATCATAATAGGAAAAGCACAGGTGTTACTATTCACTTTAGTGATGAGTAAACAATAAACTGTAAAGGGTTTGAAGTTACAGTTTCTGAGTCATCATCCTTTAACGTGGTCAAAGTGTTTGAAATCTGCAGCATTTTAAATTTGAAGACACTTAACTGCAGTAAATCAGGGTGCACTCAGTGGCAGAAAGTAGATAGATGATAAACTGCTGTCCCCCATTGGCTCTGTGGTATCTGTTGGATGTACTGCTCACATATTGATCTGATTAATTTTACTAACAGATATATGGATCACCCTGAAAGATGTGCACCAAGTTAATTGTGAGAAAGAGTATTGAAATAAAGTCTAAAAATTCTGAATAAATATCATTACTATGCAGTGTGTTGTAATGTCTTCCAGGCCCATATTATTGGTTTAAGTTAAAAATGTCTGGTGATAGTGAGGCTGTAGGTTAAGCTGCTTTGAAACTGTATTGTCTTGTACAGAGATGTGTTTCAGTTGTGCAAACAGAATGGACAAAATAATAGAAACATCAGCAAAACAAACTAACTGCATCGCTAAAGGCAGCCTCCAAAAAGTTTGAAAATGATGAGTCTCACTGTAAAACCAGAATTTCTGATGGTGATGTGGTGAGAGATGGTAAATCCATCTCTACGTGGTGATAAAATACATTGCATGTAACAATGTGTACAGTATTGAATCTTATTAAAATCTCTTAAACAAGGTGGCTGGCACTGAGAACTGAATATAGCCTTTGATACATGGTGCAGTCATATATTCAAAAAAGTCATGTAAAAGACTAATTAGATAAAAAGGGTAATTGCAAGAAGAAGAAAAAGCCTGAATTTGCAGCGTGAGCTTGTTTGAGCGGCTACACGATGTCATGTGGGAACTGACAGATGTGTGTGTCTCAGTAGTTACAGAGCTATAAAAAATGCTCAAGCACATAGCCAATATACGTCTTTGAGCGCACAATTTATTTAAAAGGCACATGCTCTAATCTGCTGCTGTCAGTCCTGCAGCTAATTCTCAGAGAGGAGATTTATTTATTACTCCATCTTCATTGTTATCTGCACTCTCTCTGATCTATTCTGCCATAAATCCCTCCAGGCTCTGCAGCATCTTCCTCAACAAGCCCGCCCCCTTTTTTTTTCTTCAATTAGCCACTCACTAGTTAAATAATAACCAAATGTGGAACATAAGTGTGTATGTGATCTGTGAAACCCTGGCTGAGATGTGGAGAAATGAGAGTGAACATCAGTTTTGTAATAAACTGATCCAGCGTTAGGTTTATGTGCAGCGACTAAGCAATTAAAGCTGCCCAGTTTTGAATAGATTTGCATAGACACGCATGTGAGAGGCTGATAACACTGTGAGTATTGTTGGTGAGCACTGTATGAGCCAAGCTGCAACACAACAGGGCTCCTGTGCTTCATGTGGGAATTTTTCCATCCATCCCGCTCTGAGGATCACTGGATCTCCAGAGAGAAAAGCAACATTATTTCAAGAAGTTTGTGCATGTTTGAAGTGATTTGAATCAGCAGTCGTCCAGTAGATTCTAATAAACGGAGACTCAGCATCTCTGCAGGAAGAAACATCTCTGTGAAAAGGAGGGAGTGTGCTGCTTATGAACATCTGTAATGACTGATATGGGGTATTTCTACTTATATGACATCTGTGCCAATCGCTTCAAGAATCCATGAACTTTCCCAGATGTTTTCCCACAAAACCTGATAATTGCAGAAACAATGGTGGAATATGTCCGTGAAAATTTTCTAGAAGTTAAGGTGACATCTTTAAATTGCTTGTGTTGTTCAAACAGCAGCTTAATTCCCATTTACCAAATTATGAGAGCAGGACACAGGTATCAGGAGCACATTTAAGAACCAGAAACCATTAAAATAAATGACTGACATTAGTGATATAATACCAAGGCTGTTTCCAATTATTTTTTGTCATATGCTTTGGATTAATCAACTAATTCTCTCTAAATCCTTAATTTAAAAAAAGGCATGTGTTAAGTTTAAATAATAATAGGAAATTTGATTATTATCCATAATAAATTCCAATCCTCCCAAAAAGCTAAAGCTATGTTTTGAAACTACACGCTGTTTTTATACACGTGACATTCATGGCATCTTTGTGTGGAAAACACAATAACAACAAAAATCAGCAACAGTCATGCATCACTGTCAGCCTTGTTTGACACTGTGATCTGTGCCTGCATGTGTGTGTGAGTGTGTGTGCGTACTTGTGTGTGTGTCAAATGGTGTTTTCTGTAACAGCTCGTAGTGCTGTCAGTGTTCAGCAGAGGATGCTGCTGTAGTGTCCTCGTCCTTCCCTGAGCCGCCTATGAAAAAGGCTCCAGTCCTAATTACATGATCCACCAGGCTTCTAATTCGCCATACTCCTCTCAAATGACATTTACTAATTACTCCTTCCTTTTTTAGAAACAGCTTTCTGGATTTTATCCAGGCCCCCTCATGCTCATTGTCATGTAGGAACAAACAAGTTGGCTGTTGTGGCAGTCACAGCCTATTTGATTGAAAGTGAGTAAGCAAACATACAAACAGACATCTTAAATCCCGTTAAAGCATGATGTTGTGTTAAACAATCTGGATTAGCTGTAGAGAGGAATTAAATAAAAAGAGGAAGATGGAGTGAGAAAATCTGCAATGCAGTAATGTTGGGACAGAAACTAGAGACCTCCCTAAAAAATGATCGTAAAACATTTCCCTCAATTGCATTATTAGTGTCAAACTATATTCATATTCTATATGCATAAAATAAGCGTTTTAGTCAGGTTAACATAAACATAACAAATACATCTATATGATCAACAAAGCACAGGAAAGAAGACAAGAGACAAAAACTTTTATTTTGTCCAGATGAATCAGGCTCTGTATTAGTTTTGAGACTTTTCTGTGATGCTTCAATGTCTTTTACACAATGCATGCTGGGAAATATACAGCCAGTGTCATGTCCAAGCTAAGACAGAGGGGAGATGCACATTAACAGGGTTGGAGTAAAGGCTTTAGAGTGTGTTGTAATGACTTCAATAGGACAGGTAATAGACCATTTACTATGATAATTAAAGAAGCATATATGTTGTGTTTGCTGTTGCTGAATTTCCTTCTTCTTCAATAATTAAGATAGTTATTGTTAGTTAAGATTCCAGTTGAATGTTATTAGTTTTTACTGAGGTGTGCTCCGCGCCATTTTCAAACAGAAGGTTAATGGTCAGTCAACGACAGTGACAGATGACAAATAGTCAACTAGAGTGCTCATGGCAACAAATATTGGAAACAGTGACACAGTATTTCACAACTCGATAATCCAAGTTACTACAAGGAGGTTCAGTTTGTGGATCTATTGGATTGTTTGTTTGTTTGTCTGTTAGTTGTCCATCTGTTAGCAACATTATGGAAAAACTACTTAACAGATTTTTGGGAAAAATCAGACAATGAGATCCTGTCCTGAAAAATATCCACAAAATCCTTATTACTTACAATGGGAAAATGTTTCAACAAAAACAATAGTGATGAGAACCGGTAGAGAGCAGCACAACTATGAGAAGAATGAAGCGGTAGGTTCACTTTGAAAACTGTGAAATATTATACATGGATGATGCTTTGTTAGAGGTTTGTCCTCTCCGAGTGCTTTCTAGTTTTTATTAATGATTTATAACGATAATCCGTAAAGCATTAGTAAGTGGTTTAATGTATTATAAAGTGACTTCTTTGAAAGTCGTGGTGTGTTGCACCAAAGTGCACTTAAGGGGTCCTTGAGTGGGCCATCAAGTTAATGGCTGAATGCACAGACACCAGTTTTGGTGAATGGCAGCACTTTTGGAAAAGCAGAGCGCAAACACCACGCGCGTGTTTTCAGCTGTCAGATTAATAAGCAACAGTCGTTGTTTGTGTGCATGGTTTACAGGCCTTGCTGGGTCGCTGTACGGTACAACACGGTTTTGGGACTTTAACTGGAATGGAGGCTGACATGTCTCGCTGACGGTCTCCAATGTGGCAGGCAGGCATTGCTCCCACGGCTGCTCCCTCTCAACTCAGGCTGATTCTCCCGTGTCAGGACCGGTTAGCCGGCCTGCCACTCACAGCTCATTGGCGGGGGAGTGGGAGAAACTGGACCCATGAGAGAGTGGCTCCATTATGTTCTGGCAGTGCAGTGTTACTACCGGCTGCGGCACACACAGTGTCTTACCTTTAAACCATGCTGATTTAGCGTTTAGCAAGTTAGGTCTTCGGGACAAATACTTTGGTTTTCGCTTTGTTATTGGTGATAGCTGAGGCCATATGTGGCTCCCCCGACACTCCCATCGTTTACAACTGTTGTGTAACAGCACAGGGATGTTCCAGCATCCCCTGGGGCCACCGAGTCTTGGTCACATGCAGGAAGTCTGGGCTTGCGCAAATGCAGATTTCATATGTGCCTGGGTAATTCTTCACCAGCCAGAAAAATTTGGTGTATGTTCAGTTGTGTAAATTAAATGATCACACGGAGTCACCATCCTGTTTATTTAACATTACAGAAGCATGTATATACCTACATCATATCCTAAACGCCATAAACCCCAGTCATTTCTGTTATATGTGGAAAATATGCATATTTTTTTCCACATGCATGCTTCTATTTTTGCAGGCACAGATGAAACAGTGCGTACTGTTCGAGTACTCTATTTTAGGAGCAGGACATAAATTATAGAGCAAAGTGGCCAACAATGTGTATTGCAATCCCTTTCTACCGACCTGAGTGCACCGAGAGAGAGACGCGTGGAGAGCGTCTGTGATGAGTGACCATGAGCTGCTCTTGGAGTGTTGGTGGGCTGTGTGATGGCAGAATCCCAGCTCTTGGCAGCAGCCCATGCCATTGTGATTTGTGCTCGCTGCTGCCTACAGGGTCGCCACCTGGCTGCCGCTTCCTCCAATCTCCCTGGGTTACACAGAGTGCATTCACAGCAGGTCTGTAATTGAATTTCACACATGTCACAGTCAGCTTAACTGTGTTTTCTGCAAGGTGTGTGGACAGTGCCTTGAAAAATTTTATCTTGAGATACTTGAGAATTATCGGATGAGGGAGTTTCAGACTCCAGCTTCTCAGCACACTTTCAACTACACTGCTAATAAAATGTTGTGTTCATGGTACCAAAATGTGAAAAAGAAATAGAAGGTTGACCTTGACCTGCCAAGGGTACAATATGCCATTTATCTGGGTGTTTTAATTATCCTTCTTCTGCAGAACCACTGGGCTTAATAAAACCTTAACCAACATGACGAAACTACCTTTTTGTTTTTGACCTTTACTCAGCATTGCAGGTGGCATGCCCTGCCAGGCTGAATGTTATCCAGTGAACAGCTGTAATAATCAATATGTGGATGAACCCATACCATCAGTGGGTATATAGAGGTTTGCTTATTGGTTGGTGACTGTGTCAGCCAATCCAGGGGAAGGAGGCTGGATGCAAACTCAGCGTGAGAGGAAGATCTGCTCAGAAGGCTTAACTTTGCACAAAATACCCCTGTGCTCGAGCATTGGGGGAAAAAAATTAAGTGTGCTTATTACTTGGTGATGATTCTCATTACATTTACAGTAATGCCTGACTATTTTATTTTCAGTTTAACGTGCAGCTCATGAGACCAATATTGGCTGTTTTCTCTTTTTTCTGTATTCTAATGCAATATCATTAGCTTTGGTATTCCTGGTTCAGGCCTGGTTGGGTAATTTAGTTGCATGTCATTTCTCAGTATATGGCTTTTTTTGTGGCATCTCTTGACAATCGACAATCACTTGCAAGATGCTTTAGGGTACTGTGTCACACATCAACCGACCATGGGTCTTCAGTTAGCTTTAAAACAAGAACATTTAGGCAGAATTAACTTGATATAGATACAAAAAAAATAAACTCCTAAAAAAACATAAAAAAACAATTAACACAACAAGACATCTTGCAGTTACAAATGAAGAATTCATAAATCCAAGCAATTGTTAAAATAACTTTGCCAAATGGACAAAATTCACTGTGACAAATCAAAAGTCAAGCCTTCAAGTAACGTTAAACGGTGGATTAAATAAAATAAAACAAAAGCACATCATGGAGGATTATGTAGTATAACATGAGCAGAGGGTACTGTGGTTTTGTTTGAGAATATATTAGTTATCTAAGTCTGACATTTGTGTTTGCAGATCTCCTGAAGTGGAATCTTCGGGCCACCGTTGCCATCCCTTTTCCTTACTGTACATTTCCACATAACAGACAAACGCTCGCCTCAAAGTAGGCCAATTACCAGTCACTATGAATAAAGACATTAATGCAATGTGGCAGAGCCCAAGAAGCAAAGGCAGGGTGTCTTCCTTCAGCTAATATGAACTCAGAGGGGACATGTAAACAAGTCCCTCCATTACATAATCAGTCGCTTCCTCCTTGAAGCATCTTCTCTTATTTTACACGCCCATTCCTCTTCGCATCTTCTTTCTGCTCACTGAGTGCAGCAACTGAAGATTGTTAATGTCGTCTAATTCTGTATTTCCTCTGGCATTCACAATGTATAGCTGCCTCATTGCCCATCCTTTACTCCAGGGGGAAAAAAAAAAAAAAATCTTTACAGAAATGCTTGCAGTCGAAGTCCACGACTTGGTCCAGACAGAATTATAATTGTTGCCATGAAATTTCATGGTCACCAGAGGAAAAATCAAACTGATTTCACAAACGCTTAAACTCTGGTTGATGTTTGAGTCAAGACCAAAACTCGTAGCTGTCATCCTCAGCAAATGAAAGAACACACAAAGACGGTAGGTATCGAAATTAATGCCACACATCTGCATGTTCAAGCTGATGTTATCAGTGGTGTAGTCTACGTGATACGCAGGTATACGCCGTACTGAAACCACTGAAAAATGTGCAAAGATATACATCAGCATGGTTTTGTGACATAACTTTCATTTTCCCGTTCACTTTTGGACCATATGGCGCTTTTCCACTGGTCCCTCCTCGCCTTTTGAAATGAGTTGTTTTCAAGTTAGAGCCTGGTTAAAACGTGCTCCCATGTTTTCGGAGATATGAGCTCTAGCTACAACCTCCGTCAGCTGTTCCACCGATCGGGTGGTCAAAGCCATAGACTGTATTTAAAGATTATACAGTCTATGGTCAGAGGTCATGTTTTTTTTTTCAGCTGATGTTTTTAAATAAAATGGTAACGTAAAGCGCTGTTATGGTACATTGAACTGATCTATTTAGTGTTTTCCCCACATAGTAGAAACTTGTTATTCTAACTATAACCGTGCAGACTGTCAGCTTGCGGGTACAAACGTTTCTCTGCCGTCATTGCCTCATCACTGCAGCAACATATTTGAAGTAAAAACAACTCATTTCTCACCTGAAACACTCTTCAAGCTGCTTTCTGTGACGTCACAACAGTAGAATTCTGAAGATTACTTCATCAACTTTCTCCTTCGCCTGATGGCTACACTGAAAAGGGACCGTTTTCTGTATTGGAAACACCGAGGCAAGGCAGGCGAGTCGAGCCGAGCCGAGTCGAGCCGAGGCAGGCGAGTAGGCACAGCGGAAAAGCGCCAATAGAGGCTTCAGACCTGATGTTGATTAGCAGTGACGTGGTGGCACTCACGAGATGACAACTTGACTTGGTGCAGCGATAGTACTAAATGAGATAGTGTCAGTGTTTCAGTAAGTCTGCTGCTGCCCTGTTACTACTGCTGCTTTGAGGACATTACCGGTGCAGCTAACGCTAGCTTTAGGGAGCCTGATGACTGAAGAGAGTTTGTGCAGGACTGTTTACAGACTGTTTACATTTTTCTACTGATGTTGTAATGATACAAAGCTGGTTAAAAGTGAGTTACTTTAGTGCCTTTTCAAGCTTCAGAGAAGTTTGTG
>OOFC01019334.1:0-12991 GCA_900323345.1 Pseudochromis fuscus
CTGCAGACGGAGCCGGTTCACAACAACCGGCCGCTAGCAAGCTAGCTGCTGTTAACAAACTACTGTTACCCTGTTACTATCAGTCCATGAAAAAATTATTTTTTTCAGCGGATCGTCTAGTTACAACATGATTGAGTTAACAAAGCAGTGTTGCATCGCTACGTGCGGTATTTATTCAGTTTTGGGGAATTACGATCTGCTTCCTGATCCCATATGACAGCGAAGCGCACCCTCGTTGTAATAATGTTTAAATGGAGGAGCTGATCGTGTGCATACAAGTGCTGTCCCTGGTTTTAAAAGTCTACACTGGGATCCAGAGCCAAAACGGTATTTTCATTACTTTACTCTTCTACTCCTGTCGCTGCGGAGGGAGCCGGTTCTCAACAACCGGTCGCTAGCAAGCTAGCTGCTGTCAACAAACTACTGTTACCCTGTTACTATCAGTCCATGAAAAAATTTTTTTTTTCAGCGGATCGTCTAATTACAATATGATTGAGTTAACAAAGCAGTGTAACTATCGCTAGCTGTGTTTCCACCGTCGCTCCTCCTGCTCCTGGCGTAGTCGCTGCTTAATCGGGGCCAAGTCTGACCCGGCAAAGAAGTGGGGCCAGAGGTGGCCCCTGTTTTAGGGGCTGGGGCCGGGTCTCGCGGCGGTGGAAAACCAACAAACTGGGGCCAAGTCAGGAACTGGTCCGGAACTGGCCCTGGAACCTGTTTGGTGGAAAAGGGGTAAAAGATGACCTGACCAAAAACAACAAACCACATTATAGCATCTTCCCTCCCTGTCTAAGCAGAAACTAGATTGAGATGAACTGCAGTCTCCTGAAGGACAATACAGTTACTCTCATGATAAAGCTACAGGTAGACATTCAGGATTCAACAGTGGCTGTTTGTATGAGGAGGAGGAGGAGCCATCTTGGTTCCTTATACTGTGAGCTGATGTCAGACACAGTGTTATATAACTAAAATATAACTGCATAAATATGACTCATGAAAGACAAAACAAGGTTTGGTGATGTAATTACACAAGAAGTAGAAGTGGTTCTTTTTCAAAATTATTTTAAGTCAACCCTAGAAACATGCTCATGCTTTTCAGAAAGATAAAACAGTTTCAGCAGCAGTGGGAACGGAGGCGAGCTCAGACATGACGTCATGACTTTGCCCCTTGCTGCCTCACAGGTAGCCACAGAAGCCACGAGAGCTTCAGTTAATCCCTCGAACCCCCGGTCTGCTCCTAATAATTCACACCTGGAAAGACATCCTCAGTTTTAAATGGCAACAACTCCACAACTGTGAGGTTGTCACGTTGGTGGTGAGCTCCAATACTACATCACATATGGAGGATGAACTTATTTGTGGGATTTGAACTACTGACAGTGAGAAAGTGAAACCCACAATCTGCCTTTACCATCCCTGCCCCCTTCTACACACACACACACACACACACGCCCCTTTTATGGCTTTCCAGAGAGATGCTGTGATATCATGGCGTCTGCTCCGGAGAGGAGAGCGCATAGCACTTAGCCCAATTGGACTGAGTGATGACCGACGGCGTGGCACATCATCATATTCATTTATCCATCCAGGCCTCCGCTTATTACTATCTCATCTAGGAGCTCTGAACACACTGGAGCGGTGGATGGATGGACGGATGGATAGATGGCTCCTTTCAGCCCACATCCTCTATTTGAAAAACGACCCAAACCTCCTCCTCCTCCATGAGCATCAATTAACTCGGGTCTGCAGGGAGGAGGGAGACAGATAATACTTCCAAATGAACAATAACTAGAGTAAACACCACGACCAGCAGCCAAAAACCACTCTGACTCTGACTCTTTGTTCCACACTGTCTGCTGACTGTTAATGAATTTCTCATCTTCGTAGCATCCCAATATTTATTTACAGTATGCGTGTCACATGCTGGACATATTATCAAGATTACGTCTGTCACTACCAGTCTTCAAATATTCAGCGTGTCAGTTTGCAGCTCTGTCAAAGCTCCCGGCTTCCTCGGGGACCAGACTGTCAGAGACGGAGCGGCCTGAGTCAACAAAGATCGCGGTTGCCATGTACTGTTCTTTATCTGCTGATTGGAGCGAACCTGGCAACCCGCTCCCTAAGCATAGCTGGATATTAGCAGCTGATTAGACACACACACACACACACACACACACACACAAAGTATAAAGATTACTTTTCACTGTGCTTGGTATACTCATCTTGGTTAAGACAGATGAACACACCATAAACAATATGATGTCTAACACTACACAGAACTGATGTAACTACGACACTGTGATGGAGTAAACAAGCAAATCTACTAATTGATTTTCATTCACAGTCACAAACAATGGATTTTGATTGAACTTTGGTAAAAAAGAAGGATCCTGTACATCTCTCCTGCATGTGAACGTTGACATATTTATATGCACACACGCACAAAAGTCAGCAATATGATGTGTGTGTTTGTGGCAGACACCTCTGACCCTCCATGTTATGAATAGAGGCTCATAAAGACTGGCATTTAAAAGTTAAAGGTAAAAACACAGGAGAGATTTTCCTGCCTTTGCTTTTTGTTTTCTGTAGTTACACTTCAAGTAGTGTATTAGAGTGTGTGTGTGTGTGTGTGTGTGTGTGATGTTGTTACACTGAACTTTTTCATTTGGCAAAGCCATTAGATAACGTAGCAATTCCATTTGAAGCCTTTAGCGACGCTGCAGTCAAGTCAATGGAAACAGCGCTGTGAGCACTACTAAAAGCATGGCTCTTAGCCTCACTGCGCTCACACAAAACAGCACAACACAAATGCACACCGCAGACCACTTTTTAATACTCTAATTCTAAGAGTCTGTGCAGTAACAAACAAACCAGATGGGACTGGGTGTGTCCTCGACCATTTCAAGTAGAAAACTTGAAGGTGGAGCTGATATCATGCAAAATGGTATCACCAAACAGCTGATATTAGGAAAACATAAGAGGCAGGTAGTGTGTGTAATATATGTTTGGAAAGATCAAAAATATGATGTAAATATGATTAAAAAAATATGATACAATGTCCTAGTTGTCATCTATTTTTCATTTGTACCATTGATTAACTGATCAACCATTTTATTAACAATATTTTATACTGTGATAAAAATGCTTATTGTATTATCCCATCTTCCAAAACAGAAACACATCCATTTACAGATATATAACGCAAAAGAAAGTACATCCAGTACAACATTGGTAACATTTTTGCTTAACAAACACATTAAACTATCAAAAAAAGTGACCTTAATTGATCAATTAACGTAATTCTAAAGAACGTAAAGTGAAAGTGTTTGGCTAACTTACATGAGAACTTACATAAAACCATTTATGATACCCTGGTGACAAGCGCTTACACTACACCTGAGCATCTCAAACACAGAGGAACAGTGAGACTGAGCTTGTTGAACACTGGAAGGTAACAGCTTCTTATTCGAGATGTTAAGATAAGATGAAGACTAAGTGATGAGAGGCTGAATAAATGGCAGACTAACAACAACCAACAGGCAGACAGAAAGAAAAAAAACAGACAGAGTTTGGGTCAGTGTGGCCCAGAGCAGACAAGTCTATAAATAGATCCAATCCTCCTCCGGCTTACAGCCCTGAATCACACTGACCTGGGCCGCCCTGCATCACCAAGCAGAGAGACAAAAACACAATGAGACAGAAAGTGACAGACAGAGAAACGGAAACTGAGACAGACTGACAGATGGAGACATACAGAGAAATGAGAAAGGCGGAGGCCAGTTTCTGACATTGATTTCATAGGACCTCTCTCTTAGCCGCCCCCCCCACCCCCATCCATCAACAAGTGACTCCACTCAGACGTCCCGCTGCTGTGAGAGGTCAGTGTTGTGTTAGTGGGCCAACGCCGAGGATCATGTAGGCTAACCGAAGCCAACGACTTAATGATGTAAACACCACGAGGAGCACGGAGATGGAAAAGAAACCTGCTGTAGAAATAACGGTGATGTTGCCAATGATGGTTATGTAACCAAAGATATGACACTTAGGGCTGTAACAATTAAACAACAGTATAACTTTAATGCACTGCTCTTTTTAAAAGGCATCTCTTTAATAATGGTGGGCGGAGTCATGGTTGATATAAGCCAATATATCATCCTCCTCCTGATGCCGTTTGAAGCCTCAAAACGAGGCTTCACTCTAAAATATGACCAGTCCTGCCTCTAATACAAAGCTGCCTCAAATCGAGGCCTGTTATCTTCAGCAGCAGAAGGTAAACAAAAGCTGTTTGAGGAAATATGGTATTTGTGAGCGGTCAGAACTAACACCTGATCCTAAAAACCTGCCACCTCCACCTTCGACCGGCCATGTTTTTCATCCTTCTTGTGCAGCATGCTAATTAGACAGAGACAGACACCAGTTCTGCTCGACTGGACCCCAGAGACGGGACCAGTGCACAGTGCCACAGCTCAGCCGAGAGGAGGAAAAGAGGAAAAGGCCAGAAGAAAAGCAAGAAACAAGCAGAAGAACCATGCTAACATCAAAACACACTTTTCTCTGAAATAAACAATCCACATCTATGAATGCTGCAGCTGGACAACAGTAAATCACATTATTGTTGTTAATTAGCGTGAGCTGCCACATCACCCACCGATTTTTGGGAACCACGTTGATTCTTTGGAGCCAGAAATAATCATAATTGTCTACGATGGAAAGAGTGAGGAGGCGGGTCTTAACCTTAAACCTCACTGTATAATGTATACGAGAATGGTGTGACAAGACTTTTCGATCAAGCTAACCACACCCCCGAAATCTTAGCTAACTGTCATTGTGAGGCACTTTTCAAGGTACTAGATGAGTGAAGTTTTTATTGTTCCAGAATCCTTTCATACAAAAGTGGAGACCCCAAAACCCTCCTGCTACAGAGTATTACTGCATACTCAATCAGTGCCGCTTTCCTTCCCATGGTGCTAAACTCCTCCAGCTTGTGGGACCATAAAGAAGAGTCTATGCCCCCTTCTGTCGTTTCCCCACAGGAGGAGCTTTAAAGGAGCTGAAGCTGTGGTCATATTTGTTATCCGGTTGGTCTGAGAGAAGTTTTCTTACTAGACGCTGTAAGGGGTCCTGGCAGGGACACACAGACTCTATTCACAATGCTGTGCAGCAACCTGATGTTAATGGTCCCTCCCAGCAGGTCAGCTAAGGTCTGTTTAAGCTTCATTTAATGGCTCAACCTAACACACCCAGTATGCCACACACACTGACTGAAGACAGCTTTTTTACGCATGCACAACATAATACAGAACAGGGAACATTATGGAGAAAAACAAAATAAGCGAGAGGGGGATATACAGTCTGTCACTATGTGTTATGGCTGAGCTACCCTGATACCTCTCAGACTCCAACGCACACAGTGAAACTACTGCGCTGTTGTTTTTCATCCTAAATTTGAGAACAGAAAACACTGAGTCAGGCTTGTTCTTATAAAATGTAGGTCTAACTTGAGCTTCGGCGTATTTCAAAACATACAACTGGAGTTCAGAGCAAAATCTGAAACGACTGGGAGGGGTCAAGGGGTCAGGACAACTTGAACTCAGCAAAATGACAATATTTTGTAGATGAGGGAGTGAAAATAACAATGCTGCGCAAATTTGTACACACTGCACAAATGCAAAGCAAAGGTCAGAGTATCCTCATAAAAAGCGACAAAAGATTGACATAATGTTGGGTTAATTCATGAAATTAAAAAAGCCTCATCAGCAGCTGCTATTCGTTATTAAACAACAATTTTTTAAAAAGTAAGTAGACAAGTGGCATATTCATAAAACTATTTTTAAATCATTCTTGACTCCAGAGGTTTCTATGTTGGGATCATAGACCTAGAAAGGAAGTAAGTGGGGCTCAAAAATAGGGTTCAAAAAAGTGCAATACTCATGATGGCCACTAGATGCTGGCTCCAATTGAATTGAATTGAAAAATCATTCTGATGTCATAGTTAGTTAAATCTTCTCCTCAGTGATGTGGTGGTTCATCTGACAAACACATCATGATTATGTAGACATTAAAAAGAGGAATATTTAGGGGTGGCGATGTCCTGGCTTCAAAACGTCCACAAACCAACGGGTGACATCACGTATGCTTTGTTCATTTCTACATACTGTCTATGGCGGGGATAGCCTTATGTTCTTAAAATCAAGTGCCTTGAGTGTAAGGAAAACAACAATACACGTGCCTAAAGCCTTTGGCAAAGAAAGTGGATGACACAAATTTGATGCCAAGTGGGGATGACTGCCTGTTGTCCCACTGCAGTTTAACTGGCTGTTTACCAAATACTGACATTTGCTCATAGTTGGCAGAAGGTTCTGTTGGTTCTGCTAACCAAAACTGAAGCGAATAATCTTTACAAAAGTTTGCCCTTCGAAGTAAAGCTGATGAGGCGACACCTCAGCGCCCACCTGTTGCACAAGATTATTATAAATTGAGCAGATGTGTAGATTTAGCTTAGTTTTTATTTAGAGAATCGCTAACTGCTAGCTTGTCAACAATGTGTTATTTGCCAAGGATGAGACTTGGTTAAAAAAAGGCTTTCATGATCTCAAGGATCCCCACTGAGAGGATTTCCAACACACCCATTTCAATCACTTCTTTTCATCCAGCCCTGATTGCTCTCTGATGACTACTGAATAGTCCAGTTTATTTCATTGTGCAGACAATATTTGACCTTTCTATCATAACAAGCAGGCACAGGACAAAAAAAAATGTCAGGTTAAAAAAAGTTATTTTCTGCCAACAAAACTAAGTCTGAACATTTAAGCACCAAACACAGTCCATAAACACAGACTGTAGAAGAACACAGACTGATAGAAATGGAAGAAGTAGGTGGATCTCAGAAATCAGGCCAATGTTGAAGTGCAAACGGCAGCTGGAGGCTGGCTCCAAAAAACTCTGTCTCCAATTGACTTGAATTCTAAAATGGTCATTTTCAATCATGAAATACTCAGTCAATACTCCCCCCCAACACACAACTTATTCTGATGTCATGAGCAATTCTTCTCATCAGTGATCTGGTGGTCCATCTGAAAAATAATTCATTAAGTAGATATTAGGCTTCGAAAACATAAAGATTTAGGGTTAATTTGACCTGAACTAAAGTCTCATACACATCAGGCAGTGACCTTGCGTTCAAGGGTCAGACCCGCTTCCTCTCTCCTCCCTTCACATCCAAATAAGGTCACTTCTGGCTCCAAAAAAAAACCAACATGATGAACTCCACTTCAAAATGTGAGTCCACAAACCAACTGGTGACGTCATGTTAGCTTCATCCGTTACATATACAGTCTGTGTTATTTCAACTCACCTCAAAGTAATGTAAGGTGGGCTATGACAAAATCTTAACAGGAGCTAAACTCTGGTTTGTTGAAGCCCTTCACTTTGTGTTTATTATAAACCTGCAGCATCAGAGACACCACTCCCCAAATGGTAATTTTCGTACACCTCACACAGAGGAGCCATCGCACACAGCATCACACGATATTAGCTACAGCTGTCGGGCCATATTTATTTACTCGTAGAAAAACTCTGATCTGTTTACTTTTTTATTTTGTCCGTCGTTTCTGTTTCTCTACACCATACCTATAACCTCCATCAGTCATACAACATCACAAACAGAGGAAACTAACAGGTGACAACAGACGTTAACTTCTCAGGTGTTGACTCACCACCTACACACACACACACACACACAGAAATCCTTACACACTACATTGGTCCTGATGAGGACAATCGTGCTCACTTTCAGACTGGGTACCAAAATATAATTAGTAATTGTGTGAGGCCTGAGAGAGAAGTTTAAAACACTGTACTTTCTCACCCACACACAACAGGCAAAACACGATCCGTCCAACTCAAGACATTTTAACAGACCAACACTGTCATCTCCAAAATAAATAAATAAATAAAATTAAAAGAGGTGTGTTGGTTATATAAACGTTTTCTGCTTCTGTGCAGAATCCCTTTTTAACCTTCATTTCTCATAAAAAATATGAAGTGAGAAAATCCCGGGCATTAGTGCTGCATCATCATCTCATCATTTTTGTCCAGTGACCCCAAACTAATGGTCTTACTTTTACTGGTCTTTCAAAATAATGGATGACAGCAGAGAGCTATCCCGCATGCAAAAAGTTTGACGGTCCTGTCACAAGTGGAAGTGAAAACAGTGACTTCACGTCGTCCACAAAAAGTAATGACGCTGTGTAGTAGAGCTAAACAAATACAACATGAGATTAAAGGTAAATTAGATTCATCATCGCTGCTGTCAGCTCATGGTGCCACATGTCATTAAGTACAGTTGAAGGCCTATCAGCATTAGAGCTGTGTGGGCTGTGAGGATGACCCCGCTGCTGCTTTAAAACCAACGTAAACACAGAGTTCGTGAGGTCGAGAATATGTGAACACAATTTCAGACATTAACTTCTTAAATAAATTAAGAAGCCAATTAAGTGCTGAGAACTCTGAGCTGGGTACTGACCTCGCACTGCTTCCAGGAAAATAAGATGTTGTGAAGAGCATTTTCAAACAAATTACACAACTTTCCTACATCAACAAAAAAATTGTGCTGTTTAAAAGCATTGAGTCGGTCTCTAACAAGTCCTTCAGAGCAGATGTGACAATTTCCATTAAATCTGAGGGCTGCTAATCAGTCTTTATTTTAAATGTTGAACACTTTACAAGTATATACCATCACATTTTAGCAAGAACAATGTTTTAGTTTGTGTAACTTTTTCTCAGAGAAATTTCTACATCATTTGCTAATTTTTTTCAACAAGATTGCAGTGTTTTTAAAATCAATGTAAAGAATATTTTATTGAAACATTTACTGCACAAATATTTCACACTAATAGCCTGAAAGTGCAGAAGTTTTTAATGTGAAACAATTGTGAATAATTTTGAATAATTTTGAGGAAATAATTATTTTAAACGCCTCAAGAAGAAGAACCAAATCGGTTAAGAGCAGCGTGAGAAAAAAGTTAGACTACCAGACTTCTCCAACTTGTTCCTCATCTCTACGTTTGCGTAACATCTAAATCTCTCCACTGTCTGCAGCTGAGTTGTTAGTGACAATATAATGTGTGTGTGTGTGTAGTGTAAGGCAGAAGTGCTGTAGAAAGGTTGGCAACTAGCACAAGTATTTCCACCTCCATCAGTGTTTTCTTTTTCCTAGTAACCGGTCATTATTTGTTTGTGCCGACACAATATTTGAATACCAGCTATCTGCACACTAAGTTTGCAGCTGAGACACACACTACTGACTAGGGGAATGTTTAAAAATGCATGATGATAGCACCCAAATCAGTGCTAAAAATAGATCTGGAGGCAAATACTGGCACCTTTATTCCAGCACATAAATACATCTCCATGGGATTTTCAGCCTTGATCCCAATGACTCATCACTGATGAGAAGGGAGACATGATCCAACCCCAGCAATGACCGGCCAATGATCACCACACACTGACTGAATGAAACCAGCACTGAACTCCAGTCTCATACACACGGGGCAGTGTCCTTGGGTTCAAGGGTCAGACCTGCCTCCTGCCTTCATATCCATATATGGTCACTTCTGGCTCCAAACATCGTAACGTTCAAATGCCAATCTCCTGGTTTGAAAACATGAATCCACAAACCATCATGTTGGCTTTATCAACAGTGTATGGGTGTGACTGAGGAGATTTTTACTATAATTTCCCCTCATCACTGTTCAGAGGTCAGGATTTTCTGAATGAATGAAGAGCTACTACTGCACCAGAGGTGGTTGGGGTGGATGGTGGGTGAAAAAGCTTCAGGTAGATTTCGGATATTTCAAGTATAAGCCTCAACAGAGACATCAGTCCTCGTGATTAATTATAGTTAAAATTTATTTCTGTACCAAAGTTGAGGTCACAAACCCTCAGGCCTGACTCATGTGGTTTAAATCCTTTCTAAGATAAAGCTCTGGTCATGTGGTCAGTACGTACACTCAGTTGTTAACACTGCTGTTGGTGTTGATCATTTAGATATGACACAATATAACACAGTGAATTCCAGACGATCAGACAGTTTATGGGCTCCACTTGACACAGTGCAGACTTACAACACACTGTGTAAGCAAAGAGCTATGTGTGCGCCGACAAGTGTGTTTTTGTCTTTTTTTTTTTAGCCACACAGGTTGGAATGGATTATTCTGCAAACATGCACAGTTTATCATGGCTACTTGCCAGTGACTGAAATAATTACTGTTTGTTTATATTTCCATTCCATTCCCACAAATATTGCTCAGCTGTTGAAGCTGTACCCTGATGGAAAACTTGTATTTATAATGATGCAGCTTGGCAAAACTAAAAGTATAAAATCTGTCTAATTTTAGAAAATTAGGAAGAAAAATCATTCGCATGTTGCTATGTTTTATTGTGTCACTGGATCAAGTGCTGCTGATATCGTGGCACCTTATTTTGTAATTATAATCCACCGGTGATCAAGTGCAACCTCTACAAAACCTGCATCACTCACACCAACACAAAAGTGCGTCGAGACAGCCGGGCCCTGTGAATGGGACTTTTATCGTGAGCAGGCTTTTATTATGAAAGGCTGTTTTGATTGTATCCTTGGAAGCGGAGACAAACGCACCAACTGTGCTGGTGGCGTGCCAGTCGACGGGAGCGCACACTACAACCAAACGATGCAGCCGCACGCTCGCCTCCACTGAGCAAATTTATTGGAGCTCTACATACTGTTGTTAGAGCTGCAGAACAGATTTAAATGGGGGATTATCAAATGATTTTAACTTGGCCAAGACCCTGCAGGCAGGTGTCATTTGTTACTATTAAACAGTCATTACTGAGAAGACATCTCACAGAAAACAGAACAATAAAACTGCGTGTGTGTGTGTGTGTGTGTGTGTGTGTGTGTGTGTGTCGCTGGTTAAACATCCTCCTCTTGGGAAAATAGCAGCCTTGTGCAAAGAGCCCTTAGTGTGGATGAAGGTAATGACAACAAAAGATGAGCAAACATTTACACAGATCAGTGTGTTGTGTTTGCATGTGTGTGAGTTTCTTTGCATTTAAAGCCAAATTTGGATGTAGGTGCGGTTTCCGGGTTGCATCTTGTAAACTGAACAGTCAAATACATACACAAACAAATCACACATGCAAAGTGACATGTTGAAGACAGAAACTTCTGTTGTCTGGAGAGACCAACTTTACAAATGGCGATTTCTGACAGAATTGAGAGCAAGAGAGTAATGAAAAAAGTTTAATGAGGCTGTGTTTAGAAATATGTAACTCATAACAAAGTAGAATTTGGATGGTTTGTCATAAATGAAGCACAAGGGACAATATCTGGCTGAAGTATTCAAACCCTCCACTCTGAACCAGACCTAAAATATATTTAAATTGACTTATGTTTTTACTTCCTCCCCACAACTACAAATTCTTCCCATATTTGACATTGACACCACACTGGTACCATCCTCCTTTATTATGATGGCAATCAATCTGAGTAAAATCCAAAAATACACAAACTGTGATGTCATAAAAGCTGTAGAGCCACGTATGTGTATTAGTCCGCCACAGAAAGTAGTCCCTATCAAATTCAGACTGTTTACCTGTTTGGATAATGACCATGTAAAGCTCAATTGTTAAAGAATTTACTGAACATTACCACTGAGTGTATATAGAAAAAAATTATGAATAAACACACAAAATTTGGTACAAAGCCGACGCCAAAAATCTGAAAATCTTGTGTGCCAAAATTGGGAAACAACCAGAGTGAGTCATGTTTAAAGATATGTTGTTCGAGTTTGATGATCAGGGACAAGTTACACAACTCAACATCCAAAAGGACACACCTCAAATGTAAAAGCCAAAGACAGGCATCCAGATTTGTACACATGATTCAAAATGAGATCATTACAGTTGATGATATTAACAACATGTCCTGTTTGTAAATTTGCTGCATCTGTTCAAAGGTTCACATTCACGAAGGCTGATGTTGGCTTGATTGAGAAGACGTATTGATAAATCTGTCAGAATACAACAAATTTCCTTTGAAAAGTGGTATTCAGTCCCACGGTATGCAAGAAATTTTGTGAAACGTAATAAGGCAAAATTTTGGCGAGGAAGAAAAGTAAAAAGAGAAACAAGCAATAAAGAGACACAGAGAGTAAAATGAAAGCAAGTGAGAGCATCGCCGGTTTGATGTGATCTCATTGTCACGCACACACGGAGTCGCACACTAACACACAGTCACACACACATTATTGCTGGATGTCTCTCCCATGTGTGCGCCTGGCTTTATTGCCTGCTCAGTCTTCCAACTGTCGCAATAAATAATCTCAATAAAGAACCTCTCTATTTAGGAAACTGTATTATTTTACTGATGGTAACTTACTCACCTATAAAGTTTAATTACTGTGCCCATCTCACAACCAAACACGAGGGTGTGAGAGTGTGAGAGTGTGTGTGTGAGATTGTATCTACAAAGAGAAATAAGAAGAAGCTTCTCCTGATGTGCAGCCACAAACAAACACCAATACTGTACAGCTCCTTACACAAGCACCGGTGCAACTAATTATTTTTATCCAATGTGACCTTTTTAAATGTCTTGTTTTGTGTGGGTTTTGGGGTTTTTGAGTTTTGTTTTTTTGTTTGTTTTTTGTTTTTTTAAATTAAAAGTACAAAAATTCAAAACACAAACACATTTGGTTTTCAATCACAAACCTCCACCAAGGCATTTTCTGTTTTTGATCTACAAATCAAATCTCCAAATTGCATCGGATTGTATGATATTATTATTATTCTGCATGTGTGTGTAGATTTTCAATAAAACCTATTAAGTTGTGAAAAGGTTATAGATTTTTTAATCATTCACCAATTATAAGAGATGGGGATTTTGGGATTATTAATATTTTTAGCACCTGTGAAGGTACAAAAAAACCACAAATCCTTATACCCGAGAAGCTGGAAG
>OOFC01019340.1:9954-23003 GCA_900323345.1 Pseudochromis fuscus
GTGCATTTTTCATTGAATGGCATGAAAACTGGATTAACTCGTTGGTTTATATGGTGACTGTGCGGTCACGTCATTCCATTGTGATTTTCAACAATCAGCTCTTTTGTCTGCACCGAAGCGATGGATAAGTAGAAATCTTAGATAAAGAAGACATCCAGAACACAAAGTGTCACTTCTGCGATGGATGTGGATTAAAGTTTCATGTGCAAACGCTCTGCCTAATAAAAACTGGCAGCTCTATCTGCTCACAGGGGATATGGATCTGATTAAATTAGTCTTTGATTACTTGGGTGGACTGTCAGTGCCAGCTGACACAAATATAAAACACAAATGCTTCACGTTTGATGGACATGTCAGCTTGTTGCAGCTGTGTGCTAGTATCCAGGCAGACAAGTACTGGAGAAGACTGTGCTGGCTTTCACAGACCCCGGTGTCAGCCGTCGACTGGATACACAAAGCCTACAACTGTCCCAGCAGCCCTGTTCAGGAACTGCAGGGCATCCCAAAACCTCAGACCCTTTCTTTTGCCTGCGTCACCGTCAGCCCTGCTGGGATTCCCCCATGACTGCAGCCCGAGGAATGAAGTAACTTGTGAGGGTTTTTTTTCCTGCATTTTTTGGCTGGATAACAAAGTTAAAGCCCCACGTGTTGAACAGGGCCTTCAGAAAAGTAGCTTTTGGCACAGGAACAGCTGAACAGCAGCCAAGCCGCGCTGTCTCCCTCTTCAATGGCAAGAAAGCTTGCGGTGTGCAGACAGCACTCACATTTACTGCGATACGATGCATGCCTATTTACAGGTGGGTTATTATTGAAACAAGTAGCACAATGAAGGCTTTAAGCCAAAGCCCACACCCTTAAGCCTTTAAGGGAGATTGGAATGGAGTGACAACACAAAAAACAGCATTTACAACCCAGCACAGGATTATAGTTGGATAATAAGAAAACAAACAGGGGCCAGACCTGTCTGTCTTGTCTGTGCATGTTTGTCTGTCATTAATTCACAGCCACTAACCAGTTTTGTGGCAAACTGCCAGTGACTTGCCGCTCACTCAACCATGATGCTCAGAGGCAAACTCAGCAGGCTGTTTGCATATTACACTTGCTGCTTCCAAATGTTCTTCAAATACCCTCGGGCTGAGATCAGGCATCTGTGATGACAGGAAGCTGTGTGGATTTCTGCTCTTGTAAATGACAACACGACCTCCCTCACATCTGAATATGTACACTGAGCTAACTGAAACAGGGAGGAGTGAATATATAAACAACATCAACGTCTCAGAAACCAGCAGAACTCGAGGCCTACGTGGGATAAACAAGTTTAACAAGCCGACACTGTGGATCCAAGAACGAACAACATCAGCAACAAAAGCAGTGATACATGTGTCATTCGTGTCAATAACATCAAGCAAATTCAGTGGATTTTTATTTAATTCATTCATCTCAATACAAGCACAATGAGTAGGATTGTGGAGATGTTCTTTTTTGATCATTATCTTTTCATTATGCTTTCCAATAGTGCAAATACCACGGTAATGTCTCATATTTAAACTCTTTTTTTTCTGACAAAAACTCAAACACATAATGACCAGGAAGGCAGAAACACAACAGAAGAAGCTGGACCCAGCAACTGTGCATTATTAAATGATTTTAGATTTACTGTTATTGATTACTTTTTAGGTCACATACTATTTCAGAACTGCATTAAATGTTTATTACAGCACTTTACTGTTCATTGAAGGTTTCTTTATAGTCGGGTTTCAACTGTTACAGACCATTTTCCTTCAGGCCAAGCACATTTTTATTGCAGCAATACTACTTTATTGACATATTTTTACATTGGCATTTGCCTTCAAGAGTTTATAGTGTGAGCGACCAATACAGGTGCTTGTATAAAGAAACTTGCATTGCATACACAATGCACCCAAATCAAAAGATCACTTTTATTGATTAGAACATAGCTATATGACGACTGGGGTGATTTCAACATTCGCCTCGAATGGGAAATGGCAGAAGTTTCTACATAAATACAACACAGACGTCAGTTCTCCAAATCCAAATTAAGATCAAGAACAACAACACGCCTTTATGTAAACCGCATTTCATAACAAGCAGTGCACTCATTAGCTCCAGCCGGCATTATGCAAAAGCAAGGGGAGGCCTTTTAAGGCTTGAACTTGATCGCTGGCCATACGTTTCTAATCCACAACGGGCCAATCACAATGTAAACACCCCCCGCCCCAATCCGCTAGCTGCAGTAGTATTTCTCTCCACTGGGCAGCCTGCTGCAGTTTGGCATATGGTATCATCTGACAGACACTGCCTGACTGGACCAAACCGATTAGTGTGGCATTTTTTTCTAAGGTGACTTGGGGCATGGAGGGGTGCGGGTGTAAAAAGGGCCCAGAAATCTCGCATGAGATGGAGCCTAGTTCTGCAATTTAGCATTTCACACTTTCTTTGTGTTTGTCAACCACAACCTTAGAAGAAGAAGAAGTGACATGCATTTTGACAGGGAAGATACTTGGAAGACACTTTTCAAGATCTTTTGGCATAAATGTTAAAAAAAAAAAACACGAATGTTCCCAGCCAATGTCCCTCATGCTGTCTCTATTTCAAATTTCTGCTTCACATTTTTAGGTTTTAAAAGCTCACGTTCCAGTCAATTTGTGATCCTACTGTGAACCACAAACATAGCGGAGCACTTATGGTAAGACATACTTTCGTCACGCAACATTTCATAACCGTGTTCCTGCTATCTCAGTTAAACCGCAACGTAAAGCGTATGTCACAATATATTGTATTTTATGTGATTAATTTGACTCAAGTTCTATATTTTTTACCAAAAGTTTAAATCTCAACAGCAGGGAAAGATCTCAGTACAAAGAATTGAATGTACTAACTAACTGTAACTGTTTTTCACACATAAATGTGTAAGGTCATTAAGAGTGCTATGCCTGGACACCCCCAAGCCCACGACGTGGTAAGAAACTTTAACGCTAACCACAAACCAAATGCCAGTCAAGTTTTTCTTGGTTGTCACTGTGAGGTTCATCAGCTTTGCAAAAACCAAACAGATTCTCCTAAAAATAAAACAAACACACAAAACAAAAAAAAACAGTACAGGGACCTCTTGAGCTCCTTTGGGGATGAAACGTTTAACTGCCTCTTTTCATGTCTGCTGACGTCATTCTGACAAATACACGGTTTATTATATGGAGTAGATTTTTTCCCACCGCCCTGCTTGAAGGCAGCTCATTGTGTCCATATCCCCCCCGACACGCTGGACTCGTCTCGTGGATGTTTTGACTTGACTCGTCTTGATCTCAGCCACTAAATGATGCTGACAGACTCTTTAATCCACCTACTCCACCTCTGTTTTCCACTCCCACAGAAACACCAACAACCTCGAGGGATTTTCACCTGTGAGAAACTGAAAGAGCCGCCAAAACTTGTCTGAAATCACACCATTAGTATATCCTGGTGTTGACGTGTTGCTACTGTTCATATTTTTACATCTGTAAAAGCTATTTAATAGGATTTAAACATGTATCTTTGTACACTACTTTTAAAACAAAAACATAAACCTGTACTCATTCATTCATTCATTCGACCGCCTTAAGCTCCAGACTGTGACCTCCAACATGACATTTTTGGCTGGCAGGCCATACTTTTTTTAAGGCTCAGCTGTAGATGCAGTCACATGCTGGCTGGCTTTTATATCTAACCTAAAGGCCAGTAGGATGTACTTATGTTACACAATCACATAGTGGATGTTTAATGGCTGTTGTAAAATGGTGGGTTCAATTTGTACAGGACGTGCTGACGGGTACGTGACCAAAAAACCAAACAACAAAAAAAGAAAATCATTTTAAAATACATAAATAAAGCTTTAGTTTTCAATTCCTGCCCACAAATCTTAAACAGCAAATATAATGGTTTATCCGTTGTTGGCTCGTAGCAAAACAAATACTGTTAATAATCTATTAATATTAACTTTAGTGTTTGGCTAAGTTAAGGTTTTAGAACAACAAAATGAAGTTAACGATCAGAATCCGTATTTTACTACAAACAAAATAGTGCCGTTCACTCAGCGTAGGTTAATATACATCCACCGGGCGACTTACGGCAGTTGGGTTCCTCCGCCACCTTTGCAATAAGCTATCGATCAGGAGATTTGATAATGTCGTGTCGATTCAGGGGGAGAGAAAAGGCTGTCGAGTCAAACAGAAGTCGTGGCGAAAAGGGGGAATCCACGCAGAAATGATTTAAAAGCCACTGTACAAATAAGCCAATGGAGGGGAAATGAAGAGAAATACAAACTTACCACCCCGGCTTCCGTTCGTTTTTCACACTCTTTGGAGCCGGAGGAAACATTCCTGTTTTACTCCCGTCTGTGGATCCCGAGTCCCCCGATCACACGCACGGAAACGAGCGAGAGCAGCGCTGGTTCATGTGTCGATCGGCTAGAAATAAAGTGGTTTCATGTGACTGCATGATATCCACGCATTCGGCGTTTCGCGTGTAATTGTGTTTTTCAGAGTTTTGCGGCGTCGCTTTGAGACAGACGCACGGATCGAGAGAGGCGTGGAGAGACGCTCCGGCCTGCACAGTCACATCATTGGTTGACAAACAGCAATCAGATGCAAATTCCTAACCTCTGAATCAGCAGGGGCCAGCCCCCCGTACACCCCCACCCCCCGCAGCAGGGGATGTCGGTAAGTGCGAGGGTGTGAACTATAAAATGGGCTGGGAGCGGGGCAGAGAGCCGGAGAGAGGAGGCATGCCGGCAGAGGATGTCAAGCACAAACTCTTTATGTTTCCTCTCCCTGCAGAAGAGTGACAGTAACGCAAACAACTGAAAGTCAAAACCCTTTGTTAGAAGTCACTGCATATTGTTAATTATTGCACAATAAGGTCTCCTGTGCACTGAAACTCATTACACACTTTAAATATTCTGTGTAGTCATAGCTTCTGTTTTGTTACTTTTCAGTATTTTTTCCACATACATATAATCTGTATATTTGTACTGATACACCCTACAAATGTTGGGTAAATACTGGACTAACTACTTGCTGAGTTAGTATATTCTAGTACGATGGGTGTAATAACAACCAAAAATATTGGCCAAAAAGAAAAAAAAGTAGGTAAAAACAAGAAAATGATTTGTTAAAATAAGTAAATGGTGGAAAATCATTGATAAAAACAAGATATATTCAAAAATGTTGATTAAAACAACAAATTACTGGATAAAAAACAACTACATGGTTGAAAATGTTGGATAAAAACAAAATATTGGGGAAAAACCACCCATCTTACAGGGTTCAATTAATCCAGCATGTAGTTAGTCCAATATTTACCCAGTTCTGGGTTAAAACCAACACAGTATTTTTTTAATGTGTGTGTTCAACATGTGGAAGTGACAATGAATGAAAGAATAAAAAGAAGTTTCATTCACGACGTTTCATTTCATTTCATGTGTACTGCAGTTCCAACACTGTGGTTTACTTTTGGTTTTATGTTGTTTATACTGTCACAGTTTTTTCTTGCACTATATACATGTTTTGCCCTAAGCGCAATGTGAATGAAACTATATGTATACACACATATTCTATTCTTTTTTTTAAGTTAATGCTACATTTTTTCCTCTAGTACAGTCAGTATAATAACTGCAGCAATAACCACTCACTCCACCTTTCTAATCGTGCATAAAGAAAAGTATGAAGTGGTTTAAGAACTGTATTTCGTATGCTTGTTTTAGGTATTTTAAATCCAGAATAAATAAAACATGGAAGAGGCCAGTTACAGACATTATAACCTGATCAAACTTAAATAATCTGCACCTGTTTAGTCATGTTTTCTTCTCACCTCCATCAATTTTGAGCTTTTCTTTTCACATATTAGTTAACCATTTAAACTTTATTACGGCTGGTCAGACAAATGAACCTCATCATGCTGGATGGTCATTTTCACTCTTTTCTGACATAAACTGGTCAGCAAAATAATCCCCAGGTCAGTTGACAATGAAACTAGTCATTAGTTCCAGTGCTACAAATGATCTTTTTAAATAAATATAGTTCCTGTGTTAATATCTATCTGTAACTAAGCTTTGAAATGAAGCATACCTCAGCTCCTTTTGAACTAACCAGCTCCTGATTTTACTGTTTTATACTGTTAGGTTAATTTAGTTTCACAACATTCATTTTGAAAATATAACACTGGGAAAGTTGTTGATATAACCGAGGGGGAGCCACCTAATCTGTCTGTAACCAGCTTTTTACTTTCAGATCACATGTTAATTGAATGACTGAGTTAGACCGAGATAAATCTGTCATTAACCCGAAAAATGAGATGGTTGATAAGTGTCAGCCCTCCAGTTCAGAGCACATTATTCCTTTAGAGGCAACTGACATAAGTAAAATATCACATTTGAACCTTTTCCTGGGCACAATCCTGGTGTTTATGGCGTGTCTCATATCAACCACCCCCTGTGTGAAACAGCCACTAATAACACATTTGAGGAAGGAAAAATGATAAACCACAATGTAAACAAAGTACTGGTGCACACTTTGACTACATGTAAAGAAAATAAGACCTTCAGTCACAGTTAAATAAACTCACTGGAGGAAACTCTGTTGTTTTTGGCCTCATCTCTACATTGTTGTTTACATTGTTTGCAAAAAGCCACATCTTCTCTCCCCACATATGATTTTGAGCTTGAAAAAAAAAGAAAAAGAAGAAGAGCTGTGAGTGCTGACTGGTCGGTAGCTGGTTGCAGCTGTTAACTAAAATAAAGCGCTTGAGATATTTAAAACAGAAAACCGATCCACCATCTGCCTCATCAGATGAAACAGGATCTGGGATAGATGTGTGGTCGTTGCTCCTGACACGGCGAGGAGATGAAATTAAAATCAAATGGGCCTCCATGGCGATGACAGCTATAATTTTACACTTGATACCAAAATAATTAAAGATGACTGATGCATTTCAGCTTACATGATGTTCTGCTGGGGCGTGGCCACACACAGGAAGTGACTGCTTTTACAGCCACAATGATGAAAACACTTTAGAGGAACACAAGAATGTGCAAAACATTAATTCACTTGGAGAAATGATTAAGCCGCCACACAAAAGATCAAACTTTAACCACCTCAGTTTGATATTAACATCGATGGAAAGCTTGAAAAAACAGGATTTTATTCACGATACTCACTCCTCTATTCTTCCAGTTATATTACACAAACATGGTGTTTTTAAGGATTCCTGTTGACATGGAAATACTGACTGCTGTGACTTTACTCTGTGTTTGACATGCAAATATGAGAAGAGTACCACCTGTATATTTAAAGGATTTGAGCTTTCATGAGAATAGTATTAAATAGGCAAGCATGCATGTTTTGGAAAAAATGTTTCATTGATATTTTCTAATGTGTCTATAGGTTAAAATGACACAATTTGTGATTTTTTTTTTAAATTATGACTTTTATTTTTCACTTTACAGTTTCAGAATACCTGCTTGAATGTCTTTTCTCAACATTAACATGTAAAATCATCATTAAAACTATATTTTCTGAAACAAACCACATGACCAGTGTCTTTATCCACACTGCTGCCATTTCTGCTTTTGATACATTTTAATTTGAATATACTTTTGATCATTAAATGCTTGAGACAGCTCATGTTAATCATGATTTGAAGTTCACCTGCATGAAGGACACAGAAACCATTGCAGGGTTAACATGGAGCCACGTTCCTCAGAATATTCTCCTGAGGACAAAGCAACACATCACAGCGAGGGTTATAAATCAAAGAGAATATAACACTCAGTTGAACACCAGCTGTGTATGTGTGTAACGTTGTCATGTTCATGTTGTTTGGTGTTTGCAATATTATTATGGTGACACTGTTGTTGCTGTTCCCCTTTTTTGGAGCCATGTACACAATCTAACTTTATTCTCATCTTGTATTTGAAAAACTGTATCAAAGTCCTGAGTTTCATACATCTTCAGTGTCAAACCGATGTTGTTTAGTGCAAAATCATCCAGCTTGTTTACTGTTTACATTATCCTGTTTACCATCTGTAGGATAACTTTGTTACTTGTAGGAACTTGTAGAAGATGTCTAAGCAGAGCTCTGGTAGATATAATTATTAACTGTGAGTGCAAAGAGCCTGTACTGTAAATAAATTAAGATGTAGCTCTACACCAGGATTAACTCTGATCTGTGGGATCATTAATGACCTGTGTTTATTTGTACTATAGCGCCATCTGGTGGAGAGATTCAATAAAGTCGCATGATTACGCACTCATAAACAGTTCCTTAGTTCTGCTTTGCACTGATCATAGCTCTAATTATAATTGAGAGTTTTTTATTCTTTTACACCGTATGTTTTTGAAACATGCAGGTTATTTATTTATTTATTTTGGATGGTTCCGATTATATGCAGTCTGCTCATCCATATTCCACATAAACATGTTGCATCATAATGTGCATCTAACTCCTGCAGAAGACCTATGATCTAAATCCAGGTTGGATGATGACATCATAATTTATGGAAATGTTTGACCATAAAGAGCTCATACGACTAACATCTCTGAAAGTCAGAACTCCCCCTTCATGGACGACGAAACACATCAAACCTTATTTCACATGTGGATGACAAACTGGATCATATTACTACAATCAAACTGACAATAAAGTATATTTGAATCTGAATCAGGATCATTCTGCAACATTGAAGATATTAAATACATCTTTCTGGTAATTATTCTGTACTTTTACCATAGTAAATTACTGAATTTTAATTGTAATGTAGCTGTAAACACATCGATCACCACTGATAAGATACTTGGACCTTAAATCGATTCACTGTATAAATGAAATCAAGAAATACTGAGTTTAAATGACATTTATTAAAACCGTTTTCTCACACATGGCTTTTAGCATTTTGAAGTAAAAAGTACATATGAAAATGAGAAAGAAAATTACCTTAAATCCTTTAATAGATGCAGTGATAATTATAAATACGCACATATCATCATATATACACACACAAACAAGTTTCAGTTAAGTGTATAAAGCTCTCAGACTATTTAGGCTCTTTCAGTCCAAATGTTGGCACAAGTCATTCAATTAAGTTAAATATTTATAGCACAACTACTTCTATGGACTAAAAAAAGTTGGCATTGCCACCCCGGGGTGCTGGGGTCGACATGATCCAAACAATGTTTATCTAAAAGAGAGTCCACAGTACACAGAGAATGACGACATGTGAAATCACTACAAGACATTCAGAGATACGAGTCGAAAGCCTGAGAAGTTCCACGCAACAAACGCACAAACTTTGGTTGTTGACAAAAATGCACCGACAGATCAAGTTTTGTTCACTGCCAAAGACAGTTAAAAAAAAAAAGAAAAAAAAAGAAACCGGGGTTAGATTTTTCTTTTGAAATAACCTGGATACATGTTGTAAAATCCAGTCCAATACAAATGTAAAAATATATGTACAGAAACAAACATAGAAAGTTGTGTTGTAAGGCAGAAGTGCTTTTCCAGGGTTGTACATGTTAAGAAAAAAAGGTTAACTGTTATTTATCTGTGAGTGTAACTCGTCTACTGCTCGTACAGTATACCGTTAAATCCATATTAGCATCTCATGTGATGAAAGAGGCTCTGGGAGTTGTAGCTGTGTGTAAACTGAAAGGACTGTGCGTTTTGAGAAATACATCTGAATGTACAGTTGTAACAGAGTTCCTTATCTTTGAATCCTTGGCCAAAACTGAAACACAACACTGACACTGTGTCTACGTCGGCATCCACACTGGACGGTACTGTTCGACCACAGAGCTGCTGTTCACTCCTAACGTGAACAGACTTGTACTTAAAGCCCGAGAGCTGGCGTTTCAAGAGGAGCTGGTTAAAGTTGTTTCACTGCTGTTTCTCGGTTAATAAAGATGTTATCACTGATTAAACTGTGAATGTATCGTTCGCCTGATGATGACGCGAACATATCCGGCGTAGATAGAGTGTCAGTGCATCAGGCAGAGAAACGTAATGCTAGAAGAAATAAAAATATCCACAAAAAATTATATTCTACATGATACAGATGATTGTAAAACTGTACTTCCCAAGCCAAGACGGAAAAAAAAGAAGAGACATTTACATACTCCTATGATGAGAGATGTGTCTGTGCATATAGAGAGATAACTAACATGCTTCATACTGCACTACTTACACAAATCCTACAGACTCGACTTTCAGGCAGTGATGCAGATTTCTGTTTCAAGGCAGAACTGCAGACCTCAGAGCTCACACTGTTAATTTACCTTTGTTTTCAGGTGTTATTGTTGTTTGTATTTACTGTGTTTTCTTCAAGTATTAAGTCATTACATTGTCAGCTCATACAGTACGTGATGTATTTTAGGAGATAAACTCATCATCCCGTGTGTGCTTTGAAATTCAATTATTAGCTTCGTAAAAGGGGACAACATGAACATAAGCCATTATTTTTTTTTTTATGTAAGTGTAATTTCCATGAAATTACTATTGCATTATCTAACAAATGTAATCTGCACTGTATTAGTACATTAATAAGTAAACCATGGGAAAAATGAATTCATTTCATTCCCAGTGCTGTTTGGAGACAGTAGTTCATTTGTTGTTTCAGGAGAGCGAGTCGTGCAGCTCCATGTCGCTGTCCGACTTATTACAACCAGAAAACATTGTTGGATGGATGACTAAACCATTTTGACATCGCTGCTGCTTTTAGATCTTCACCAGCGGGGCGGAAAATGTAAAACTTTGCCTGAGGACGATGCGAGAGGTGAGGTCAAGACTCCCGACATCAAAAGGGTTGATTCTCTGCACAGCGGCTATTTCAGGACAGCCTGTCAGATTTTTATCAGTTTAAGTTACGGAGCCTTGGGTGGGTGTCCAGGCCTCTCTGTGCTATGATCTACATGCTCAGTTATTAATGTACTTTTGAGAGAATTAAAGTAAAATTTACACCAGAGACCAGAGAAAACGGTAGCAGGCATCTTTTCAGCTCGGTGGACATTACAGACATTGTATCGTATCATGTACACTTCCCGGGGTTCTTGCCTGCAGCAGAGCCTTATGGGTGTGGTCCTGGTCTCAGCTCATCTGCTCCAGGTAGGCAGACAACAGAAGTCCAGGAGGCAAAAACTCTTCTTGTTTGTTCACCACTTCAGTCTGACGTGACCCGTTGTAGTCGGTGCCTGAAGATCAGACAAACAACAAACACTTTGATCACGCCCATGTGACTCAAACACATTAAACTGGCTTTGTAAAGTGCAGCCAGGCGATGTAATCAGAAAAGCATGTGTGTGTGTGTCCGCTGTGTGTGTTGTTTCCACTCACTTGCAGAGACGAGGTCCATGTATTGGCAGATGGCGTGAAGCAGCAGTCTCTCAAAGCTGATTCACAAACACAAACAACAGAAACGTGACCGTCTACTCCTCCTCTGCTCAGTGTCTTCGAATCATTTACAATGAGTCAAACTCAGTAATCATTTGCTTTTGGAGAAACTCCGTTTTTATGAACAGATGAATAAAGTTTATTTGTTTACTAACAAATATCCGACATCCTGTTTTTGTTGATGTGGCTTTCCACTTCCCTGTGTGGGTCACAAAGATTTCATGTAATCCAATATAAATATTATTTTTCCAGGTGGGGAAACATAATTAGGACTCATCAGTCTGAGCTTTCAACCTGCATATTTGTCAAGTGCTAAAGGACACGCTGACACACTATAGAGCTGCGTTGGTGGAGCTGTGTTATTTCAGGCATTGATGAGACATGGAAGATGATCCAGGAAGTAAGTCTGAGTAACATGTTTATGAGTTCGAAGGCGTCTCAGGTGCCACAGCACAGTGATTTACATGTCCATCATCAACACTGCTGCAGACCGAGAGCTCGCAATGCAAACCACGGGCTGTATGGAGCTAATGTGACGCCACCCGTTGGTTTTGGACATTTGCCCTGTTGATTGTTTGGATCCAGAAGTTGCCATATTTGGATATGAAGGGAGGAGTGAGGAGGCAAGTCTGACCCTTGAACCTGAGGACAGTGTCCAATGTGTATTAAACTGGAGTCAATCAAACTAACCATGCCACTAAATATTCCTCCTTTTTGAACCTAATATAAATTAAATGATGAGTTTCTTTTCAGATGGACAAACACTTTTACAGTCTTACTGCTGGAATCAGATATGCAGAATAAGAGATTGTGTCAAAACTCAGATCTTCAGTTTATATAAAAGCCCTGAATTTTTTCCAAGTCCAGGCAGCCTACAAATGTAAATTTGTTTTAATTTAAGTAGAAATAAATGTTTCAAAGCCAAACCAACCAAAGTACGATACAAATCCAAAGGAGCAAAATGGCCTAGAATTATTTATTATTATATTCCATATTCTTCAACACTATATAACAATCATTCCAAATTAAATTAGGGCTGTCATTTTAACGCGTTATTTTGATCAATTAATTAGAGCGTAAAATAACGCGCTATAAATTTTAACGCAAGATTAATTATCCACTTCCACCCCAGCGCCTGCACAGTGCAGGTAGATGCAAAATTTCAGAGCATCCCTCTGATCTCAAGCCTATAACGTCACAACCACCAGATGAAACAACAATTCTTTTACTGATTCTGCTACAGGAGACGTGGACTGTGACTAAACAGTTGTGGTTCAATATTCCAACAAATGTTTTAATTGACTTTAGCAGCTTTAAACATTTTATACGAAACTGACCCCCGCTGGGAGCAAAAGCGATCGCGATAATCAAAGGAGCTGGAAAAGCCGTCATTTAACTCTACACTACATATTATACATCAAACCACATGAGGAAAGCCTCCTCTTTAAAACAAGACCACTCTTACCTTTCTACAATTTACATACGTCCCTCCAGCTTCGGAAAAGTAAACAGGAAGGGTTGGGGAGAAAAAAAATCCAGGCAAAAATATAATCAATTTTCGTCATTTTCGCCATTTAAATCCGCTCAAAAACTTTACTTTCACTCCTCATTCTTTT
>OOFC01019341.1:0-22829 GCA_900323345.1 Pseudochromis fuscus
GTCTATGTTTACAGGTCAGGCTTGTAAAAGCAGTAGAAAGCAGCTGAGAAATATTTGATAAATATTTCCAAACACACAAAGCTAACACAAGGCACAAATTTGAAGCATCACGAAGCAAAAGTAGAGCCAGGATGGACAGTACACTGTTTGTTTGGTTTTTTTTTTTTAAAAGTCTCCAGTATTTTTGAAAACATACACAGAAAATTGATTCAATTACACATAAATGACTGAATTCCAACAATGCAATGTGTACTGCAAACAATAGAACAAAACCTCTGGGCTGAATACTAATGCCACCAAGCTAATCTCAGAAATAAGGATGTATAAAAACTGGATGTAGCTGCCAGATCTCATAAATTAGGCCAATTCAAAAGTGCCAAAAAGTGCAATACCACCTAAGGCCACTAGAGGCTGGCTCCCCAAAAAACTCCAATTGACTTCAATTAAAATATCGTCAATTTCAATCATTAAGTTCTTAGTCAATACATTTTTTTCATAAGCTATTCTGGTGTCATTAGGTAAAGACAGTGATCACCTCATCTATCTGAAAATCATTTCATCATAACTAGATATTAGGCTTAAAGAAGAGGAAGATTTAGGGATGTGGTTAGTCTGTTGTTAAGTCTGGCCTCCATTTATGTACCATTGGAGGCTCATTCACTTCTGAACTCCAGTCTCATACACAGTGGGCAGTGTCTGCGGGTTCAAGGGTGAGACTCCCCCTCACTCCTTCCTTCATTTCCAAAAATGGTCACTTCTAGCTCCTAAAAACCAGTGTGGCGACTTTCAAATGTCTGGCACAGTCCACAAACCAACAGGTGCTGCCCATAGTTTTACTTACTAGTTAAAATTAAATTATAACAGCATGAGTTATCTTTATATTTTATTTGACATTTGATCTTTTTTTAAAAAACATTTAAGGGCAAAAATATTTTATTGGCCATTCAGCTTTCCCACATACTACTATGAAAAGCTGCAGATAGCATTACTTTCATGTGATCTGGACATTATTATGAAGTTCCTGTTTAATTCTACCTGAAGTGAGGTGACTGGCTTCTTCAGAGTGATGGTAGGATTTGGTACAGATGTCAGAAGGCTGCTTGTTGCACTTTTAAAGCCAGCGACAAACCTAACCTGACAGACAGACGGATATAATCATATCACCCTAAACAGCCCCGCTGCATGCAAAGTAAGCTGTATCACGCTGTGTCTCTTTTTCTTCTTACCTCCAAATTCTGCTCCGAACCTGCAACTGTCACGTACATTCTGATTAGGTTTACAAAACCTTGCGCCGCTCTGTATAAGGACTGAGCGGTGAGAAAAGGATGAGAAAGAGGTTGAGGAAAGAGGTTGCTTTGCGATAGAAAGCAGAAGACATGGTGGAACTGACTCCATCATCTCTACTAGCTTATGTGTTTCTGTCCAGAGCCAACCAACTTTCTATTTTTAGAAACGTCATCACAGGACCGAGATGAGTGGAAGAAGCAGCAGAACACAACAAGCGTTACAAAAAGTAGAGTGAGGGGAAGTAGCATGCATCTGATTGTGGAGTTGCAGCCAAAAATCATATATTCAGCCACAGAGTACATGTTTGTGAGGGTGCCACTGTGGCCTTTAACAACTAGTTTATGATCTTCACTCCAAACTTGACTTCTCCCTTGGCTCCCTCTGCTGACTTCACAGTCAAGTGTGACCATCTATATTACTCTGAGAGTGAGAGTTCATTGTTGATTATGGAAAATGTAATTTGACCACTCATGGTCCATTCACTAAATTGTGTTTTCTATAACTCTCAACAGTATTCATCAGTATATTCAATTTGCTGTACTGCTTTGGGGATAATATTCAGGAGCAGTTATCATATCGTTTATAGTATTTGTAGGGTGTTTCTTTTGTGTTGGCTCAAAGTGATGCATGAAAGATAAAGGAAACTGCTGAAAGGTAGCACAGACAGTATATAGAAATGTATAAAGTAAGCATGACATCAACCATTGCTTTGTGGATTTGCATTTTGAAGCCCGGAAATCTGCATTTGAACGTCTCCGTGTTGGTTGTTTGGATACAGAAAGACCATGTTTGGATATGAAGGCAGGAGTGAGGAGGAGGGTCTGACTGTTGAATTCGTGGACACAGCCCAATGTGTATGAGACTGGAGTTCACCAATGAATGAATCTCCAAACCACCCAAAACTCATTGGAGACCACACCTACTTAATAAATAAAACCATGTGACAGGGTTGAAAGATAAATGTTAAAAAAATAATAATGTAAAAACTGTGTAATAAACTGAAAAATAAAACATGGCTCTGGCAATAACAACATTTCCACCTTCAAAAACCAGCAACTAAAAATATGGCAAGCCATACAGAAATTACTTATCTGTATTTAGGTGTCTGCTCTACGTTCTTATGCAACTTCACAAATCGGATTTAATGCCTGAGTTAAAGTATCTGACTGTTCTTCTTCTAAATGTCACAAATCACAGTCACTTGTAAAATGTCACAATCATTTAAACTCACTCAAAAGCCCCTTGGCTGAGCTGGAATGGTCGATTGATTTAATTATGAATTCAGTCATCGAATTCATTTAATCACACTTAACATTTTCAGACGCTTTGGGCAACTGACACAAGCAGATCTGTCGCTTCTCTCAACTAGTTAAACATCCTCATCACGGTATGGTGATGGTCTTACACAGGCAATATCCCAGACAGCCACTAAATCAGTTCTGGAGATGAAAAAGGCATCACAGACGGACTCGTTACAGCAAATTAAAAACGCACTATAGGAGGGAGATGCTTAACTTTTGAGCAGCTGCAGTAAATGTCTGTGGGATTTTCATGAAAGCTGAAACTTGAGGACTTTGACGATAGTGATAAAACTGATTTTGTGGCATTCTTTGTCATAACCCATATCCTGTGTAGGGATAACGATGACTGCAGTACAATTTCCCACAAAGCCAAAAGCAGCTCCGAGAGTGGCTGTCCCTGGAGCAGGTAGTGATGCAGCACTTTGCTCAGGGACAGCTGGGTGGATGTTTGCCAGACTGAGGCCCAAACCACAATCACGACACACGGCTGCCTATAAACCACTGAAATTCAATTGGACTCATGTATATGTAGCTGTAGCTGTAGTGAGAAGTTAGAAGTAGATCAATGTGTGTGCGTGTGGATGTGTTGGTGACTATGTAATCTTTTAAAGACATACATCTGTTTACAGAGTTAAAAAAAAAAAAAAGTCCCCGCAACGTAATCATTACATTCTGGTATAAAAACTCTGTTATGTTTTGGTGAGTCAGAGTAATGTCCTCTGAAGTGATGGAAGCACTACTGTGTGTGTGTGTGTGTGTGTGTGTGTGTGTGTGTGTGTGTGTTTTGGTAGAATTTTCTCTCAAAAAAAATTCTTTGACATCAAGGATCAACTTCCTTCCTTTTGATTACATGCTTTTTCTGAAAATATGTTAAAGTTATACTGAGTTGTTTAACATTATTGAACACACTGATCCTGATATATCTGTGAACGATACATGTCTACATAAACTGATGTAAGGTTAATGTGCACCTGAAAACCAGAGTGGCTTTAGATTGCAGTTGTTGATAATTCATTGTTTATTCATGATTTAATTGATCTTTTCCAGGCAGTCTTGGACTGGAGCCTTGAAATATGAGATCCTTGGGTGTTTTTTATGCACCTAACTGCTGCCCACGCACACACAAAATGCTAGCTTGTATAGATCCCTTCCCAAACACAGTGTGTAAAGCCTGCAGTATTCATTAGATTGTGGGCTGCAGCAGTAGAGAAGCACAGCTGTGCTTTGACAGGTGAGCATATTAAATATGTCTGTGAAGATGCTTTTACACCATCTGTTTCTATTAGGGCTGCAGTTCAGCAGCAGGACCCATATTTACAATAAGCCTCATAGTCTATTATTGTCACTTAAATTATCTTAATAGTTGAGGTCGATTAATGGATTGATTGATAGGCAGTTCATCATTTGTGGCCTAAATACTGTAGAATGTTTTTATACACTTGAAACAAAATAACAGAACACATTTCTCTGTATTGTAAGGCCAGGGAAGTGCAACTTTTCTTTTACTTTCACAGACCTCTCCTCTCACCTGAACTCTGGTGCAGAGTTGCTCTTCAGTCCATAGAAGCCAGCAGACAGGGTGAGCAGCCAATAGGGCACAAATGCCCCATGTTCACACTCCAGGTACGGGGCCGACCACTTGATTTGGTTTTTGTCCAGAAGGTAACTTCCACTCCTGAAGCTCGGTGATTCCGAGACTCTTCTGTGGATGTGTGGTCTCCTGCCGTCCCTGAAGTCATTAAACCAATCAGACTCCGGACTCCTGCCCATCAGGTGACGGTGCGCTGTGCTGGACAAGTCCTGCAACACCACCTCTTTCTCGGTTCTCGTCGCCTGGAGGAAAACGTGTGGCCCTGGGGTCGGCGTGTCCGTGTGTAGAGTCACCACCGCCCTGTGGATTTTGGGGTCCCCCTCGAGGATACTCTGAACCAGCGCGTGGTACCAGTGGATGTCCCTTCGAAGGGTTTGCTCCCGGGACCTGTTGGCTTGCAGAATCATATTCAGGAAGTTTGTGGCGTGCGCTACGGTGTCCAGGATGCTGTGCAGGGAGTAGTGGGAGGCAACGTGCAGGCCGCCTCGGAGGCTGCTCAGCTCGTACCTCCGCGAACAGTTGACCTGCCTCAGCGCCGAGGAGTCCCCAGTGTGCAGGAAAGCGGTTACCACCCTTGGCAAGTCCTCCTCAATTTTGTGCGCCACCACCGCACGCTCTGTGGCTGGTACCGGGTAGTAGGTCGGGTGGTGGGGCGGCTCCCTGTTGATGTTTTGGGTGCTGAAGACAGGTGGGTTCTTCTCGTCTCGCTCATTATCCGACCACTCCACATAACCGTAGTTTGATCCTAAAACGAGCCCTGTTTGCAGAAGCAGCGGGACGACTAGGAGAGCCATGGTTCCTTGTGGTCACAGGCACGGACGAGACACCGTGGGCACTTGGCAAAGTGGGTTGAGCATTACCAAAGCCACTCTAAAAATACTATGAAAAATATACCCCAGGGAATGTCCTGAAGTGCAAACCCAGTATCTGGCTAAAGATAATGAAAATATAGATCCCCACTGTGTCTTTTGTCCGCGCCACAGAAAACACGGACTTTCCCTTTCTTCTGTTCCGTTACAAAAAAGAAAATACCAGAGTCGGATCCAAACAGCTGCCCAAAACACCCAACAGCCTCCTAACTCATAAAAAAGCAACACTGACTCCTCAGCAGTTCATTCATATGAAGCGATCACCGAGTATTCAGAATCTCCTTTTACTCCTGCTCGGAGAAATCCATGTGAGAGGAGTAGAATGACGAGGAAACGGAGCAAATTGTTCTTGAAGTTCCGTCCCTCCCAATAAAACCCTTATAGGCCACCTGAAGTGTCGCCCACCGGTGTGTGTGGTTGTTTCCTCCTGCCTGTCTGCCGGAGGTGGGCGGAGCGTGGGAACGACAAGAGCTGTCCGGTGCTGAAAGTAGCGCCCGTAGGAGAGAGCCGAAGGTGGTGGTGATGGAGAAGCAAAACCTTGAGTGATGAAGACGGAGGAGAAACCTGGCAATCACACTGAAACTACAAATAGAATAAAGCAGAATACAATAGAATCAAGTGGGTATAGGTGAAAGGGGAACAAGAGACAGTTAAATACAAATGTGCAGTACTTTCTCTGTTCAACATGCACAGAAATGAAATGGGAAAACTAAACATTACAGTCATACAGGATTATTAAAACATCTCAATCAAAAATTGTCATAATTATTTTTTTTCTTTCTCAGTGGATTTTTTACATTAAAAAACACAACTGCATTACCATGGTTATCAGAACTCTATCAGCCACATGCTCTCCAATAAAAATGAGGTACCGGTTTTAATAAACTCACCTTCTAAATATTTACTAAAGTAAAACACCAGAGCAAGTACATCAGCCAGAAGGTCTGTTCACCCTCACCTTGCTGGTGTAGAAATCACAGTGGTTGTATCTGGAGGATTTATTTAAAGGCACTGCATAGTTGTTGTTGATTTTGGCTCATTTCAATGATGGTTTCACCACCATCACAACTACATTATTTATAATTCTGACTGTATAACCTCACAAACTGGACGCATCACAAAACCTGCTCAGCTCCCCCTGCTTATAAAATAGTCCCATATCAAAAGTGCACACATGTATGAGGGCTGTCCAATAAATTTTGACCAAACAGATGCATAGAAAGTTAAACAGATTTTTCATACACACAGAGATAAGCATGTGTAAATGTGAACAATTGAAGTCATTTGACCTCCATTTGTTCTCAGTGAGTAAATAAGAGAGTTCCTCCCTGTGCTGCCTTTCTGTAGCTGTTGATCTAAAAAAAAAAAAGAACCAGACAATAGTATTGTTTATGTGAATGTGTGTGTTTGTGATCATTTGTGTGCATGTGTCCATTTTGCTCAGATCTGACATTCTCCAGGGCTGATGAGGAGTCAGCTCCTGATTGTAAATGGGTGTTGCAGAGTGCCGTTTGCCCAGGGTGACTTGCAGGCCGTTGCCATGGCAGTGGAAGGTGACGATGCAGAGATCTCCTCATGCTGTCCACTGCAGCCAGTGATGAGGATTGTAGCCTGTCTGGTCTTGCAGCATCTACAACTAGTGCTACAGTAGACACTGCTCACACTGTCACCAATCAGCCTCATATTTGCACATGTAATGAAAAGACAGACAGTCACAGGCAGATGGGTAACTGGTGACAGAACAGATAATGCTGACAAGAAAATTCTTCTAAATTACATACATCACTATTTAATACTTCATTCATTTTGTACATTTGTTTAAATGGCCAAGCAGCCTCCAGCCTGGTGCAGATGGGAAATGAGCTGAAGGAGAAGAGAAAGTGCCAAGTCGAGAGAGAGCATCAGAGAAAGAGACGAGAGACGGTATGAAGTGACTGCTCCTGCCCCCTATTTCATCTTCTTTTACAAGCTGCACTGCCTCCCCTGGTCTGATGAATATTTGATAGGCATTTGCTTCTTCATCTGCATGCTTTACAACTTGGGTCCATACAACTGCAACATTGGAATACAGTGCTGTACCAGCCATTCTCTCACCCACGCTCCTCTGCTCTCCCAGAGGTTCCTTTAGATTTCCTCAGAAGAGAGCAAAGGAAGAAAAAAGACTCAGGAGCAAAAGGGTATTTCCTCTGATGCCTATTTTTTCCACATGCGGGAGTCTGTTTTGCTGCCGCACCCGTGTAGTGAGCTGCATCTAAAATAAAACAAATGCAGTTGGAATATTTTTGCGAGAAGGTGGCCAGGGATGTTTTTACTCTAGAAATGTCATGCTTCTACAGATGTGTTTGAATGAAAACTGTAATCAAACTGTTGGTGAGGCATGCTGGAAAACACTAATAACCATCCCTCACACATATTTGAATTTGTCTTATTCCCTGAATCTCAGGACGAAACGTCAAACACTATTTTTCAAAGGTTTACCCTGTTCTTCAATTTATTTCAATCTGTTCTTATCCATATCACACCTATATAAAATTAGAACATCTAAAGGTGTGAATTATGGAGTTTATGTGTTACTTTCACAGATACATTTTGCTGTCATAACATCATCACCTGACATTAACGGACTCACTTCAAGCACATCTCTCCATCTGTGCAAATGTCCCTGTAGAAACTATCAACAGCTTCAAAGCTCTGTGAGCGGGAAATATTTTTAAACTTTGGTTGCTGTATTTACAGTACTAGAAGAACAGTAAACATGATGAGACCTACATGGTTACTACTTGACTGTTTGATGGAGAGCTACTTACATCTCTTCATTTTAGAGGTTTCCTTGCCAGGTAATTAAAAATAAATTAAATAATAATAATAAAAATAATGATTGCGTTAACACTATAACTTTGGTACATTTTCCCCTCCAGTGGAATCAGTCACAGTTAAATGTCAATGCTCTGGCTGCCAGATCAACTGCAGTTGCCTGATAAAGATGAAAAAGGCTGGCAAAAACTGTTACTGTGTTAATTTCCCAAGGTGCAGTGTGCCAAAGGAGGGACAATTTCTCAACTGAAGCTAGTGAAAAAATATCATTTTCATCTGCAAATATCAGCACAATGTAGCAGACTAATGACCTGTTTGCACAGTGCAACAGTATCCTACCAAATGCTGTCAAAAATGTGGTTATTCAATGTGACTTAGAGTATTTATTTTTGTTGTTACTTCTAGTTATTTTTACACAGTCAAAGACATGTATGAAATAAGATGAAGTATGTCTAGGTATGATCAGCTTTGGTCGTATTAGTTCAGTTCAATATTAATTTAATAAACAGTTAACAGCTGTACTGCTGAAACCTAATAGGCCTACAGATCCCATCTAATGGTGCAACAGCAGGTGAGACTTAACTAATTTGTGTAATTAATCACATCATCTCTTATTTACAAATAGTACTGCATAGGTGGAATTATAATCAGAGACCAGATGTTTTCACAGTCTAAGCCAGGGGTGGGCAATCCTGGTCTAAGCGGTATTGCTGAAGTGTCAGAAATATGTACATTGTTAGGGTGTCAACTGTAGCATGTGTAGGGGAGAGCAAAACCTTTGCTGTCAGGTGTTATTAGGGGTGGGGTTTTTTTGGTGGAGGGGTAGATTTTTAGTGACATATGATGAATGCATTGTACTCTCGTTAATCATGCAACGTTGTAAAAATAACTTAATTACAACCGCATCTGAAGGCATCTGTGAGTATGTGTGCATAGATATTACAAGAAATTCTGTGCACCTATCAAGCTGACACATGACAGCCTCATTTACATTATACCCGCAGCGTCATCTCACCACACACAGACACCTTGCTGTGTTGTCTCAGAAATCACCCCCATGCTACCCCTGAGGAATTGTACTGAAGAAGGTGTGTGTGTGTGTGTGTGTGTGTGTGTGTGTGTGTGTGTGTGTGTCCTCGGAGAAGCCTTCATAAGTTGTCTGGTACTATGGAGGGGAGGCAAGCGTGAACAGACAGGTGTGAAATCAGCTTGTCAGGAGATAGAAGAACAGCTCCACTTTATGGTTTTATAGTGATATCTTAGATCTCTGTTTGTGTTGTAAAATGCCTGCACACACTCACCCCTATACATCACACACACAAACATGTCTGTCTGAATATTTGGTTTACTTTCTACCTGTTTACTTGTACCTTTATTACACCAGATGATCTGTTTACGGAACATAGCAGAAGTCACTGTATGGTTAAATAATAAAATATTGTCTTTGCTGCCATCTGGAGGCGTAGCTTGTCCAGGGCTTTTCTGAGGGGATACTGGAATGATGACGGTTATAGTTTACTTACATACTGACTCGTCTGGCATTATGTCCAAGTTCAGTGTCATTTTCCACAAAGTACTGATGTGGTACTGTTTCCTGATGACATTATTCCCAGCTTATATAGTCTGTCCTGTTAATTGTTTGCTCCTGCTAGTAACTAATAACTTAAAGCACACACTGCTGCCTTGCCTTGTGTAGATAAATGGAGAAAGACGGAGGAGGTTATTATTACTATATTGTATTTCTATATCACCACAGATTTAACTGTCACACACACTGTTCTTATTTGAGGCCTTCACCATACGGTTTGGGTCATGATGAGTGTCCATATTCACATTTTGAATTCCAGATCTATTTAGAAATCATCAGGAGCCTATTTGACATTACTAAATGGATGGTTAGTTCTTCATTTATGTTTCAGAGAAAACCAACATTTGTTGTGGTTTGACCCACAGTGGTGGGTGTAAAATTTACTTTAATAGGTAAGGGTCAAATTTGTAGCACTTGCACAAAAGTGTAACACTTTAAACTGTATTCATTTTTGTGTAGTTTGGGCCACTTTAGGAAAAGTCATAAAATCTAGGAGACATTTAGGGGATTTCCACTGCTGTCAAATTTGAACAATATGTAAGGGGTAACAGACAATACAGTTTGACTTGGAGTGTTTCTGTGGGTTTGAAGCTCGAACTTCCGACAGCACTCAAAGGCAGCATGACTGGAGCCGTTTCTGACAACAGAGGAAGTGGACGTACCAGCTAGCATTCAGCTGTGAACAACACACAAGTTAGCCTGACATAACTCATCGTGGGGAGAGAGGTAATGTGTGTTTTAAATGTGTCTTTTGACAGTGTTTACGTTTATTTTCGATTCGTTCATCACGCTCAAAATGACGGCTTGTCTGAGTGAAAAACTAATTTGTTGACGTTAAAGCAGCCCGTGATGTTGGAAGTAGCTAGCTCGCGAGGTCTTGTCGGTTGCTAATGATTGTTAGCTAACCTTAGTTAACTGTTAACTGATTTAAAAGGTAAACGAAACTTATTGAGACGTCAAACCGAAGACAATGGAAGGACACCGCCTTTGTTTTGTCATATAATTATTTTGTAACTTTTTCTTTCCTCTGTGAACTTCCATTCATGTATCTGGTTGTATTTTTGTTTATACATAGATATGTTTAACGATGAGCTATGTAATGTAGCTAGATATGACGTGTGGACTAGCAGAGCAGTCAGTGAGTTGGTTTCATTTCCTCTTAAATGGTCATTAATTAGACAATATTCCTTCTATCTAAAAGCATTGTTACTGAACTTTCAGTTTTGATTATGTTTATGAACTAATGCTTGGGTAGCAACACTCACAGTGTGTCCTTTTTTTACAGAAACAACATCTTTAAAGATTGCCTCATGGATTCTCCTGGACAATCTAAGAAGGCGAATCTGAATCGAGAGCCAAAGCGCAGCCAGAATCAGTCAAACACTCCTCCTCAGAAAGATGCCTATGCCAGGCTCCTTAGCCAGCACCGCAGCACGAAGTTCAGTTTGTATCTAGAGCAATATGCAAAGGACCCATCATTTCAAAGGGAAGGAAACGGGCCAAGCCCACTGCTCAAACCCCAGAGTGATAAGCTGAATATACCACAGCAAAAAAGGGACCAAGTGTTTAATGATTTCTCTGATTCAAGTGACTTTTCTCCGTCTTCCATGAAAAACAAAGATGAGAGTTCACTGTCTTTGTACATGGAGAAACTAAGCTGTCGCAGTCCTCAACAGGACTGTGAAAGAAAGCAGGGTGTGTCTGACAGGCACCGCCGGGGACAGCGAAGGGACACCACCACCAGTCACGATGGAGACATTGAGTCTGGCGAGGAGCTTGGGCCTTTAAAAACTAGTAACGCAAAGAAGCACCAGAAGCAACAAAAGAAAAATAAGGATGCTGCCTGCAAAGAACCTGACTCATTAGTTGGACATCTCCAGTCTCCAAAGAAAGCTGCTGCTAGTGGGCAAGACCAAGACAAGATGAAGAAGTCAAAGAAAAAAAATTTGCAAATGCACCCAGACGAGGAGAAAAACAGAGAAGGGATATTAAAGTCTGAGGTTGATGCTCAGGTTGCAAGGCCCAAATCCCCGCATGGTGAAGACAAAAAACTGCAGCAGCCCAGAGGTAAGTTGTAGGTTAGTTCTGAGCCTGTGTATTCTCATAATGTAGCTTTATACTTGAGGTCATTGATGATGGCTTAAATCCTTGTTTTAAATCATGTTATTTTCAGCTACAAGTGCCAGTTCTCCTGCTGACAAGAGTAAGAACAAACGAGGCAGAGGATCAAAGAAACAAGTGTTTGAATCTTACATGACCTTTGAAGATGTTTCACATGGCCTCAAAAGAGGAGAACTCATTCAGGTATGAACTAGGGACTCAAGCCAGCTCTTTGAGTATAGAATTTACACAGGATTGTCATCATTATTAGGCCTTGTAGACAGGTACACAGAAAAATCTATATTTTGTGTGTCCTGCATATAGACAAAAACTGTTCATGAACACATTATCATTGCTAAAGCAGCATTTGGCAGAATAAGCCTGTTCGGTCTGTTCTCACTCCTGCATATATTTCTCTACAGGGACAATTAAGAATCAACCCCAAGAAATACCACGAGGCTTTCATCCCATCCCCTGTAAGTTATCTCACCTTGCCTCCTCTCATGTTTGTCCTGGTTAAATCCAGACTGATGTTTTGCTGCCACAATAACCTGCCAGTTGTGTTTTGCAAAATGGCTACATTGTTAACATCCATCTTGAGAAGTCATTCCTTTTATGCTCACAGGATGATATGCGGGACATATTCCTGGATGGAATTGTCGCTCGCAACAGAGCACTGAATGGAGACATTGTGGTGGTGCAAATACTCCCTCGGGAGCAGTGGAAGGTAAACAGGGTGCATTTGTTATTTGTGAAGTTTCAAATGTTGACAACATTTTTTTAAAAGATATAACAATTGGCTTCATTATCAATATTTCTCTGCAGGACCGTTTTCCACACTGGTGTAGTAGTGTGAGTGTATCAGCAACTGATGAGTGTTTGCTCTTTCTAGGTTGTGAGGTCAGATACTGACTGTGAGGGTGGCGCCAGTGAGTCAGAGGCCCAGAGAGAACATGTGATGCAAACAGCTCAGAAGAGAACGGAGTGCACCCCCAGGTCTGATGTTATTGTGGATGACCAGTGTAGTGACAAGGATGATGTCAGCAGCATAAATCAGAAGATCAGTGTCACTGACCCAGGTACTGTAAACGAGTAGTTGATACATAACACTATGGTATCAAAATCTTAACAATTTTACCTTTTTTTTTTTTCCCCAATGGTCAGTAAAATCCTTGTTTAAATGTTTAGTTACTGATCTGAGTCAAGTATCACAGAATAAAAAACCTATAATACAGCACTGTGCAAAACTTAAGCTCATACATCTTAATGTTTTCTTTTTATCTGATCTAATTAGGGGAACCTGTGGAAGACTCCTCTGCCCCTCGGGCCAATGGGGAAATCCTCCAAAAGACTGCTAAAGTGAGCTTCTTACATTTCTGTTGTGCTGCATTTCTTGCTAACCTTAAAGCTAAAAAAAAAAAAAAAAAAAAAAAAGCTACTCTGGTGACCCTAATGTGAAACACTAGTGAAACACACTGAATACAGATGCCACAACGACTCAACCCAATAAAAACACACAATCCATGTAAAGAAACACAAAAAAATCCAGTTTGGATTAACAGTGTCCTGTGTTCAGCTTGTTCTTTAGCAGTGGTTTGATTTCAGGATATTTACAAAAAGACAGATTTTAAACTCATCTCTTTCCTTCACTTCTCATTTGTCTACCAGGTGGTGTACATTGTTGAGAAGAAACACTCGAGAGCTGCCACCGGCTTCCTGAAGTTCCTACCAGATAAGCCCTTTGCCATGTTCTCGCCCGTGGACCACCGTGTGCCACGGATTAACGTTCCCCTTGCAGACTGTCCCATAGACTTTAGTTCCCGCCCAGGTGACTACACCAGCACCTTGTTCATTTGTCGGATCATCAACTGGGCAGCCGACAGCAACTTTGCAGAGGGGTGGGTATTACAGTTGTGTGATTCAGGGAAGTGTTTACCCTGGTTTGACAACCATGCTGACTCTATTCATGTTCTCTTTTAGTGTACTTGCTAAGACACTGGGTCAGGCTGGAGAAATTGAGCCCGAGACAGAGGGCATCCTGATTGAGTACGACGTTGATTTTTCTGAGTTCTCAGACGAGGTGTTGGACTGCCTTCCTAAGGATCTGCCCTGGGCCATCCCAGCTGAGGAGATGAGAAAAAGAAGAGACCTGAGGTAGGCCTATGCAGCTCAGACGTGTTGATACAGTTCTGAATTCTTCCTTGTGGTTTATGGTCTTAGATCCTTGGTCTTGGCATTATCTTAGACTCAGATCTGAGCTTCAGCTCCTATGTTAATCAGGCAACAAGAACACATTTCCATCTTAGAACCATCGCTGAAGTGCGACCATTCATGAATTAATAAGATCTAGTGTCACGATACCAAAATTTTAATTTCGATTTAGATACTGGGGAAAAAACTTGACACTCGATACCAATTTCGATACCATGGTGAAAAAAAAGTCACCTTTTTGTTGAACATTTTTGAGGTAGAAAATATTTAACACTCCTATTATAAAGATATCTTTGTAACAGTGCAAACAAGGAATTGTAAACAAACTTAAATTTTCAGTGCTCGTCAAATAAAGCAGGTAATGTAGGCTGGAATGATGTATTTTTGGTTGTGGATGGTTGGTCTTTTTCAGCCTCAACTTGGCACTAGAAGAAAAACAATTTAGAAACAAATCACAATGTCATATTAAACAAAACATCCTGATTGCACCAACAACTTAAACTTATTCACCTTTTATCCAGATTTTAATTTAAACGCCTAAAAAAATTTGAACTCTGTTTGTGGAGGAATTTAACTTTTATATACATTTAATTTTATTTCAAATTTTTCATTTCTCTGTGTGTGCTATTAGCCTCATACTGACATTAATAACACTACTATATGTTATGTGCAAAATGGGGGAAAAAAATATGTTGTGCTATAAGGTACACGATGGACGTCAGAACAGACAGAGCTAGCAGTCAGCTTTAGGTGAATGGAGATTTTCTTACTAAAGTGAATACGAAGCAGCACTAATTTGTTGGTGCAACGTCTGTCTTTCAGGTGTTTGGCCAAATTTATCATGCTACTTGACTTTGAGGCTGCTGTCTTGTAGCACTGCTTTGTAGCGTTTCCCAACTCGTTGGCCTTGTACCCAACATATTTCCAGACAACACTTTGGCATTTTCTACTAAAATGGGCTGTGACGATACTCCCGACCTAGCGTTAGCTGTTGCCAGTTTAGTTTGCAGAGTGTTGCTGGTCAGAGACTTTTGTTTGAGGAGGCTGCGACTTCTTCATCTGGCATTTGCAGCATGCTGCTGTACACAGCAACGTCACTGGTTCTGAATGGAGCATGCGTGTCAGGGTAATCTGATGGAGGTTGCGACACTGAAAAGTATCGATCATGGGAAGTGAATATCTCGTTTCGATACCACATTTTGTTTTGATTATTATTGAGAGATCAATTTTTTTGACAACACTAATAAGATCCAGAGAAACTGAGGCATGCCCTCATTTCAAGCAAAATGCACTTTTAGAATACACCAGCCTCCCATGAATAAACATTGATAGACTTCAGGTCATTCAAATCAAGACTGAACTAGAACAAAGAGGAGGAAGCACATCAGTGCAGTTTCAGCTGTTCTGCACTGTCTTCCTGTAACATGTAGGACTCTTCCTTGTGTACCAAGCCATTAACAAACATGGACCAAAGCTACATTTTCAACTTCCTTCTTAATAACCTGATTTCAAGAACACTGCTGGTTGACTTGAGATTAACACTGTAGATATCAGGGAAGCAGACTCACCAAACATATTTCCAACAAAAGCTTAAAGCATATCCTTACACCTCTGACTTTAACTGCTCTACTTGAGGTCCATTACTTTGCATTGCTGCAACTACTTTTAAACTTAATTTATTCCTTTTTTATTTTTAAACCTTCTTATTTTATGTATTCTATTTTATTCTGTGCATGTGATGATTGTTGTTTCTTTGTTTAGGAAGGAGTGTATCTTCACAATTGACCCTGCAACTGCCAGGGATCTGGATGATGCCCTGTCCTGTAAACTGCTTCCAGATGGTAAACATCTATCTGAAACTCAGTGACTTTTCATAAGATGACTCGTGATTTTTAATGAAGGAGTTTATTGAACTGTAGTTCCAAACAGTTGAGCTTTTATCCAACAGCTTTTGAAAGGCACAGATTTGTGAATGTGTGCAAAAGGAATTGTCACATTCGTGTAATTATCAAATCAGGTCCAGCCCACTTTTGGCAGTCTGAATACTTGAGCCTGAAACTTCTCACCAGTTTTATGTAGGAATTAACAAGATCTGGTTGACCCATTCTTGAAATTTCAAAATAAGAGCTGGACCTGTGATATTTTTCACCACCAGATGGAGGCATAGTGTGTGATCTCTGTATTTTTTCTAAGATTTGACACCAAGTGATTAAACTTAAGTTTACTGAGTGGAAATGACTTTGGTTGGTCATAATAATCAAGTTTTTAAATCATTGTGGCAGAGTAATTTTGATCAGTCCAGTCAGTTTCATAATTAAGTTAAAAGAGAGTAGCTGTAAATCCTAGTGGTTGTTCTTCTGTTTGTAGTGATGTTCTACAGCAGATGTATGATTTACATTTTTTGTATTTGTTTTTAACAAACAAAAAGCAATAACTTTTTTCACTGTCAGAAAAGAATTAATGAAAAATGTTTTTTTTAAAAAAACAAAAAAAAAAAAAAAAAACCCATTGTGATTCTGGTCCTATAAAGCCATGCTTGTGCACTCTTGTAGACTGACTAGTGATCAAATATATTTTTTTGCTTGCTCAAACTTTTGTTGATAAACTTCCATAGGATTGTGTGTTTTCACTGGGAGCATGGATGGTTTTGTCTTTGTAACATCCTGTCTTAAAACAGTATGTTTTTAAAACAGGCAACTTTGAGGTGGGAGTTCACATTGCTGATGTGAGTTATTTTGTGGAGGAGGACAATGCGCTGGATGCCATCGCCAGCCAAAGGGCAACGAGTGTCTACATGGTTCAGAAGGTGAAATCTCAGTTGTTGTAGCATCATTGTGAATCTTTTTTGCATCTGTTTTTGTTTTCTTTTTACATGTCATCCTTAAGAATGTGTCGGGTTGTCATTGTACTGATGATGGCTGTTGCTTTCTCTGTCGGTATGTCTCATTTTCTTTGGGTCTCAGTCTTTCAGTGTTTGTGTTCTCTCACTCTCCAGGTCGTCCCTATGTTGCCTCGGCTGCTGTGTGAGGAGCTGTGCAGTCTGAACCCTCTCACTGACAGACTCACTTTCTCTGTCATTTGGAAGATCACGCCTGAGGGAAAGGTATGCTCATACAAAATTTATGAACATATGAGAGTTACACTATAGTAAAACATCATGGTAGGATAGGAGTTGGTGGGGGATCAGTTAAGCTGAAAAGTTTCTATTGCCTGATTCATATATTTGGTTCCATTTTACTTGGCCACCCCCCAGATCTTAAGTGAGTGGTTTGGCCGTTCAGTCATCCGCTCCTGTGTGAAGCTGAGCTATGATCATGCTCAGAGCCTGATTGAGGCCCCTGAGAAACTGTTCTCTGCTGAGGAGCTGCCTCCTGTGGACCCTGTGCACCCTATAGATGAGATCCACCAGGCTGTGCTCCACCTGCACTCTATTGCCAAGAACCTCCGAGCTCAACGCTTCTCAGGAGGAGCCCTCAGACTAGACCAGGTTAGTGCTGCTGTTGGACGTTTTTCTATATGTTCACTCAAGTCATGAAGCAGTGTTTGAAGTTACCTCAGCAAATTCAGGTTAAGTTCTGTGTTTTCTGGATGATAAAGCTGGTTTACTTTGTACTAGGACATAACACCACGGTAACTTCTGCTGCCAACATAACCTGCTGTGGAGCAGCTGATGTCCAGATGACAGATCAAAATATATAAAAGTACACCCACTGACCAATCAGATGTCTTAGAAAACACCATCACTGTTCAGCCTGCTGCCTGTGTTTTGCTCATACAAAATCCTATTATTGGAAACATTGTTCTACCTGTTTCCATATCTTGGTCAATTTATGATTGAAAAGGACATGTTGTACATATAGACCTATGAGAAACATTGGCTTAGACTTGAACATGTTCACACAGTCTGCAAATTTCTGTCAGTTTTCCTTCCTGAAGTTGCTGCAGCAGCTGTGTAGCCTATAATATTTGATAAATTCCTCATATTTGTCCAGGATTCATATGCATATGCAGCTCGACACCAGCCCATGATTATGGTTCATCAGCTGGTGCAGACTCTGCCCTTTTATGTGAATATACACACAAGATCAGAAAATACTGAGTTGGCAGAACAAGTTGATAACCAGTGTCATGGTTCCACTCATCCTGATTGTGGTTGTTAGGCTTTGTCAAGCAGATAAGCAGAAAATACCCTGGGTTGAATTTGTCTCATAGTTCAGTCCCCTGGTTTGGGAACACCAAAATGTTGTCTGTGTACAAGTCTGCACAAAATGAAAAAGTACTTTTAATATCACTTCAGTGCAGATGTGTTTTTACCTGCTGCCAGCTTAAAAAAAAAAAAGGTACGTGCTGTATAGAAAATGCTGATTTTTGTTTTGTTTGTTTCAGATGAAGCTTTCGTTCACCCTGGACAAAGAAACAATGATGCCTCAAGGATGTTATGTTTATCAGTACAGAGACAGTAACAAGTGAGTAGCAAGTACTTTGTATCTGAGTATGTCTGTTTCATTTCTGTGTGTTTGATATGACAGATTTATTTGTTTTGGTCAGTTGTTCTGTGTTCTTGTTCCTCCCTCTTCTTCTTACCATTAATCTATTGTGTGTTATTGTTCTCCAGGTTGGTGGAGGAGTTTATGCTGTTGGCTAACATCGCCACAGCCCACCACATTCACCGCAAATTCCCTGAGTTGGCCCTGCTCAGGTGCCACCCTCCACCAAAAACCAAGATGGTGGATGAGTTGCAGGAGCTGTGCGACCAGTTGGGAATCAACATTGACTTGTCTTCTGCTGGAGCATTACACGTCAGTACCTGTAACACAGCTATAGCCCAGTGTCTAGTCTGTCAGAAACCATATGGTGTAGTTGCACCCAGGGGTTTAAGTTAACTGTGCTCAACCTGTAAGATTTTCTTCAAGGGACCAAACAGGATTTTTTTTTTATGCTTGTTGTCTATTTTGCATGGTCACACCAATGGGATTAAACTATAAAAAATATTCTGATGATGACTAAATGTAACAATTCAGGGAAAGTTTGTGTTATATTTGGCGTTTCTGTGCATATCTCTGTTTTATTAGTCCTAATAATCCAAATCTTCTTACTCCTGCAGAAGAGTCTCAATACCACTCTTGGTGATGATGAGTATACCAGTGCCAGAAAAGAAGTCCTGACCCACATGTGCTCCAGACCCATGCAGGTCAGAGCTCAGTTTTTTTTGTTTGATTGTTTGTATTGCATTGTTCTCTGCTAGAAATGTTGTCTGTTTTTACAACCTTGTGTTTATACAGAAGAATACAGAGGAAAATAACAGGAAACACATGTCGAGTCATAAAGATTCACATGTGTAAAAGCATGGCTACTATTTCAATACTTGTCTTGTTTTATTTATTTAAGTTTCTGTATTTAATGTGGATCACTGGTGGTTCCCAGATGGCGTTGTACTTCTGCTCAGGTGTACTGAAGGAGGAACAGCATTTTAAGCACTACGCCCTCAACGTTCCTCTCTACACACACTTCACATCACCCATCAGACGTTACGCTGACATCATCGTGCACCGGCTGCTGGCCTCTTCACTGAGTACGTACCTATTGTACAAAAGGCTCTCTGAAACAGGCGTTTTAAACAAACAATACAATCTCTGTTGTTCCAAACACTGCTGCTGTTGTGCTGTCAGACGTTGTGGAGAGGGACTGCACACACAACAGACCGGTTTCAGGCTTCAGACCTTGAATGAATTAATGCATTGTTCATGCTGTTGCTCCTGCCATTGTTTCTGCATTTCTGATCTGTAGTGTGTGTGATACTCATGTGTGAATTATATATTATTTTGCCTCTTACTGATATTATTGTGTGTTTGTGTAATGTTTGCGTACAGAGTGCGGGCCTCATTTAGGCCTGTCAACAGAGGAAGTCCAAAAACAAGCATCACACTGTAATGACAAGAAGACTTTGTCCAAGAGGGTCCAGGAGCTCAGCTCGGAGCTCTTCTTTGGAGTGTTTGTAAAGGTGGGACACCACATTACAACTTGCTAATGACTGGAAACAATGAAAACACACATTATTGCTTTTAAAGTTGTTTTGTTTGTTGCACTACTCATAGTTTCAACAAAATACTCAACTTTTACATCAAACAATTTTTCAAATATAACCAAAATTCATTTTTCGCTGAATGTGTAACTCTCTTTAAGATGTTTTGTCTTAAAAAGAAGTTAAATTTAAGCAAAGCTCTAATATTTACGGAGCCCCTAAGGCAGGGTTTCTTAATTCCGGTCCTCGGGGGGGCCCCCCGTCCTGCACGTTTTAGATGTGTCCCTCTTCCAACACACCTGATTCAAATGACCAGGCTTATTAGCAGGTTTCTGCAGAGCTTGATGATGAGCTGGTCATTTGAATCAGGTGTGTTGGAAGAGGGACACATCTAAAACTGGCAGGATAGGGAGCCCTGAGAACTGAAATTGAGAAACCCTGCCCTAAGGGGACATGAAGAAAAATAAATTTTTGATGAAGAAGAGAAACAAAAAAGTGCCTGTATCTAGTGTGCACCAGATAACTATCTCGTGCACATGAGATAGCATTTCCGATGTACAGAAGAGTATGCATAATTTGTTCAAATCTTCAGTTCAAGAATGAGGTTGAAAATTACTGAACGCTGCCAGCCACAGGCCTGATGCCACTTTAAGGTGGACCGGGAAATTCAGCCTCTTCTGTATACTGTATCATGCTAACTCCAGATCTCGTGCACATGAGTTAGCATTTCCAGTATACAGAAGAGGCTGAATTTCCCAGTCCACCTTAAAGTGGCGTAACACCTGTTGATGTTGGTGTTCAGTGATTTTTAAGCTAATTCTTGAACTGAAGTTTTGAACAAATATGAACAATTATGCATACCCTTCTGTACACCGGAAACGCTATCTCGCGCGCATGAGATCATTATCTGGTACGCACCAGATAATGATCTTGTACGCACAGAACTTTTTTTTTTTTCCTCCATCAAAAGATTTTCTTCTCCACGTCCCTTTAGGGGCTCCGTAAATATTTTCTGAGATCTTTGAGATTTTTTTTTTGCTGCACTAACTTTAATTCCTCACTTTAAATCCTAATCTTATTCTGTTAGAGTAATCCTCTCAGGGTACTGTGGCTTGGACCATTTTATTGAGTATACTCTTCAAAAATTAAATGTGTTCAGCACTTGAATTAAACTGAGAATGGAAAGTGAGTGCAGTTCAGTTTCTCATGGTCAAAAACCACATTATCTAAGTATTGAATAAATGCTTTCTGGGTCTGTTCTGGACAGGAGTGTGGTCCACTGGACTCTGAGGCCATGGTGATGGGGGTGCTGGATCAGTCTTTCGATGTGCTGGTTCTCAGATATGGAGTCCAGAAACGCATCTACTGCAAGGTCAGCTCCAGTCAGTCCTGTTACCACACTCAGTCACAATGTTAGTTTGTGTGTATTCATGTTTTAGCTGAAAAAAATAAGAAAATTACAGAAAGCAATTATAGTTTTGATCCATATTTAGATTTGGGAAAGTTTTGACTATTGTTGTTCAGTCAACATAATTACATTATGATTGGTGAATGTCTTCATTACAACTTTCTGTCCTTTTTTTTAATAAAAAAAATATTTTCCAAAAAGAGTTCCTCAAGGAGAGAGAAGTAATCATAATAGACTGTGTATAGAAATGAATGAAGCCATTGGGGCTCAACAGTGAAGCCAATGCAAAAGAGCAATGCTCACAACATCCACTAGATGCTGGCTCCAGAAAACTCAGAATTGTCATTTTCATTGAGTCAGTAATTTTTTTTCCACAACTCATATTTATGTCTTAAGCTAAAATCAACTCTTCTTATCAGTGACCAGATCACTGACAAGATGATCTGCAAAAAACAATCATTAAGTAGATATTGGGCTTCACAAAGAAGAAAATGAAGGGGTGTGGTTGGTTTGATTGACAGTCTCATCCACATTGGACAGTGTCCTCAGGTTCAAGGGTCAGACCCAGCTCCTCACTCCTCCCTTCACATCCACATATGGTCAATTCTGGCTCCAAAAAACCAACATGATGACATTCAAATGCCAATCTGTTCAAAGTGACACATTAGCTTTGTCCGTTCTATATACAGTCTATGGAAGTGATGGTCCAGCAGGACAAACAGTCCAACAGCTCAGTGTCACAGTAGTAAGTCGGTTTTATGAGAAACCGTTGAAACCCACTTCTTTCCACCTTCAGTCTATTGCGGGCCTGGACTCATTCCACCATCGTAAGGTGGGAAAATCATCAGAGCTGACTCTGTTGTGGACACCAGAAAACCCACAGAGTCCCCCCGTAGAGCAGGTGAGAATCACAAACACTGAACTTTGTGTTGTGATGGAACACAACAGAAGTGCCATCGCAAAAGTAAAAGCATTATTCTTCATAAATAGAAATGTAGACATATTATTTAGCACTTGTGGTTTTATAGTTGTTCACTTGGTTATCAGATTTTTGAAGGCTCTCTAAAACAACAATAAAGTGTGACAGTTGTGTTTCAGGTATTATGTTATTTATCAAGTCATTTAAGTGATTATGTTGATTAGCGTTCTAGTTACAAGCAGGAAGATGGAAGAATTAAAAAAAAAAAAAAAAACTACCGTTACTAAGTTACTCTGTGAAGCATAGACCAGCTAGCTTAAGTTGGGATAATTAGAGTTTCTCTGAGAAAGCAACTTCACAGACAGTGTCAAATGAAATTGTAATTTCTGGGTTTTTTTTCCTAGGTGATCTCAGTCTTCACATTAGTGGAGGTGCAGCTCAAAGCGGACAGTGCACCCATGAAATACAGTGCACTACTCAAGAGGCCCGAGGACAACGCATCATAAACACCTCCACAAGCACTGGAATGGAAGTCTCGAGTTGCGCATTTTTCTTTTGTTGACGGATAGAAATGAACATATAAATTGAAATGTAATGTAAAACCAGTGTTACCGTCTTAAGCTGGGAAATCACCAATCAGATCAGAGTCAGACTGCAAGTTAAATTCCAATTCTAAGCATTACTCCCACCAAGACTTTTTTTTTTTTTTTTTTTTTACC
>OOFC01019341.1:22849-38984 GCA_900323345.1 Pseudochromis fuscus
CCCCCCCCTTTTTTTTTTTTTTTTTTTTTTTTTTTTACCCACTTTACTATGAAAAGCCCACACACATACATCCTGCACATGGCTGCTGCTTCCAATGAATATTAGAACTGTTCTTTGCTTTGATTTATCTTTGAAACATATCAACACCTATAAACCCGCAGCAGTGGAAGTGCAAGTTGAGTTTTATATTTAGAAAAATGGAAAAAAAAAATCTAAATCTACTTTTACTTCAAATCTACGATACTTTTAAAACCCAACAGAGCAATGTTTCTGAACTTTAAGTGGGGATTTCAGATTGAGTTTTGGCTCGGGTCTGAAGGTGACAGAACCAACGCAGCAATACATTTTCTTTTGCTGTTGATTTATTGACCTTATTGAGGTCAGTGTTGATGTGATCAAATTGTTGTGCACAGTCTAATGTGTGAAAACTGATTTTTAACTATTTTTAGTTTAACATTACTGACTGGAGGAGAGATCTGTGCCTGTGCAGAGTGTACCACACCACTGAATTGGACTTATTTGGTCTCATGTTTGGCTCCAGTGGTTGTAACTTTATGTTAAGATGTGACTACAGAGAAGCTCCATGAGTATAATAGTAAAAATGTAGCAGTAAGAGTCCATTTGAAGACCATCTAAGTTATCTAATCTAAGTTACAGCAGTTACTTGTCATTCCTGACTTTTTATGCTGTAGCTATATATTTACAATGTTTTCTACAGAGAGGTTTTTTTTTTTTTTTTTAAGATTCCCCTGAGGTGTCAGTCATGTGAAGGAAGAGGCTGATTTTCCATCTCAGGTTTAGTCTTGTCACAGTGGTGACAGTACAGCTCACAGTCTTTCTTTAAATTCTTTAAAGGTACATGTTTTGTGTATTTAATGTCCAAGTCAGGGCAACGATTAATAACTTATTAACTCATTGTTTTTAATACAAAACATGGAAATGACTTGAATGTGAATTGCTGCTGAAAATGCTTGGTGGCCTTGAAATCTCAGTGGAGTTATTTTTTTGTTTGCTGTACAGTCTGAGAGCTTCCAACTGCTGTTTGTGGTGGTGGTGTTTTGTTTTTTTTTTGCTCAGATTTTGTTTTTGCAGCATAACTCTAATAATATGAAAAATGGATTTCAGCCTCAAGTTAGTCAAGATTACTTGATTAAGTTGGGACTAAATTTCATTGCAACTGCACATCTTTAGATGGATGTGGCCTCTACCTTTTGCTTTACCTGACTCACTGTGCCTCTCTTTAGTTTTCATTCATCTGATTCTGATTGAACAGTGCCACATAGCGTCAAACAGATGAGCTACTACGCCTGCACATAGGTTTGTGTCTTCTGCATCTTTGTCTAATTGATTTTTATGGTTTTTATGGTTTTTGGTAGATATTTGAAACACCACCAGCTAAGTTTTTAAAATACTCTGTATTACGTGGACTGACGTGATCTGTAAATGTATTTTAAACCAGTGAGTTCAGTGCTAGTGCAAAACAATTGTGTGGACATTGTCAGGTGTGTTTCTGTGATTCAAGGTAAAAAAAAAAAATTGTCACAAAAGAAGATTCATATACAGGCTATTTGGCCCTATTGCAAAGTTAATTAGTTACATGTAACTTGGATTGTAGTCAGTATTCACAGTGCATTTACTGAGTACTCTGTCAGACTCCATACAAAGCTACAGACAGTTGTCTTTGTCTCAAGGAAAATACATACAGTACATGAAAACCACACTGTGCCTTTTTTTTTTAAGTGGCTACTTTTTTGTTGTGATAGATTCTTTAAAGGGGAATTTCAAGTTGAATCAAACTCATGCCAGTCAATGATCACTGGTGACCCCTCAGGTACCTACCTGGATCTGCCCTCTTCTGTTTAGTTTATATAGAGAAGAAACACTGATAATCTCTGTGTTTTTATTGCCAAGGAGTGTCTTTCAATGATCCCACTGCAACAGTACAGACAAGATAATGGGAGTCAGTTTTACAACAGCTGCTTATTCATAAATTGCAGGTAGTGGTGATTCCACAGTCTTTCTCAGCAAAATGATACTGGAAGGAGTTGTGTGGCCTTTGTTGACAATTTTAGCTCAAATGTAATTTCTCCTCCAGTATTGTCACAGTTATCAACAAGCTGGTGAACATTTCACAGTTCAAAATATACACTTAATGCTTAGAAGTGAGAAAGTATTTGGGAGCTTAAAGGAATGTGAATACTGGAGTAAAGTGAACTCCAGTCTCATACACATTAGACATTGTCCTCAGGTTGAAGAGTCAGACCTGCCTTTAAAACCATTAAATGGATATGCACAAAAAAACGTTACATTAAAAAATTGCAGTGAGGCAATTTTCTTTATCAAAGCTAAAATGACTTTATTTTGTCTGTATGTCTATTTAGGGTGTAAATTCAGCATTTGATTTTTTTTTGGTAGTAGATCACGTGTAACCCTTTTAAAACAATTTTTATAGTGCAAGCTGAGGGAAACTATTGTAAACACTTTGAAGTGGTCACAATGCAAACCCTCTCTGCTCAGGAATTCCCTGAAAGCATGTTCACACTGGGAGTTTAATCCAAAACACACATTTATAACAGAAACGCAAATATTTCAGTAAGTCATTCCTGTTTTATATCCTTATCTGAGCAATGTGTCCTCCAGGTTACAGACTATCAGTGCCTAATCATCAAATATTTCCTTAAACAAAATTTTCCTCCAAAATATATTAAACACAACAAAATAACTGAATAAAGCAGAGTTTGATAGACAGACAGGAACGCCTTTAGTAACTTTTTCCCGGTAGCCACCAAGATCATAATGTAATAACGGTAAATGCTCAAAGTATTATAAACAAAGCCACTGGTCACAGCAGCTTATAAAAGAAGTAAAACCTTGGAGCGAATAAATGTTTTCAGATAAGGATGATTAATTGAGGCAGGAGGTTAATGTTCATATCCAGCATTGTAAGCATTGTACGTATTACAAAAATCTAACCACACCTCCATTAATTGCTTAAGTAATGCAGAACAGATCCACCCAGTAGCACATGTAGCTGCAGTAGGGAAATGTTTACGAGGGTTTTTACTCGTCACTCTGACTACCTTGTAGGATATTCCTTATCAGAGCTGAACACATTGACGTCAATAAATAATCAACAGTGACTCCCATCTCAGCCAGCTCTGCTGTTTTGACTTTTAACCCACACAACCTTTAACTTTACAGTAATGCAGATTTCCCTGATGGTTTGAGGCACAACTTCTACCCTGAAATTTAACTGGTGGTTAATAGACTTTGGTTACAATTCATTACTGATACATTAGGAGAAGACATGACTGATCAACAAACACAGACTTCCCACATAATTCGCACATAATTCAATCTCTTCAGATTTTACAGGTAGGGTCCAAAGGCTGCACGTTGGGTCATTACAACACACGGTGACCCTACTAAATCTACAGGAATAGCATTTATGTAAAATATTACTATGTCAATATCTTGATCTGCTGATATGTACTGAAATTAGAATCCTATTTAAAAAAACAATGACTGTTTTATCACACTAGTTTAGATGTTTATGTTTTTCCTATCCAGTACCACACTATTATCCTATACATGGATAGAAACTATGGCTGTGATAAAGTGTAAGTTCATCTTAATTTAACAATAGACTCCCCTACAAAGACAGAAATGGGATCCACATGGCCCGGGAAGACACCACCTGAGTGATAAGATGCATATTCACCTTTGTGTAAGTGCCTTGTTTCTCTTCCTCATTTCTGTCACTGCCACAGTTCAAAGTCTAAGTGTCATAAAATCTGTCAGTCATAGGAGAGCTGTGTCGTCTCTTTCCTCAGACTGAGACAGATTCAATAAGACGTTGAGACAAGGACACAACGGCGGAATTAATGAAGATCACCGACAGCAGGATTACTGGGTAGACCCCTTGGTTGTGTTGTGTATGTTACAGTAAATGCCTTGTGCTGGTGTTGCCTTGTTAAATACCACTTAACCAGTGGTATTTAACCCAACAGTGGACTCTAACAAATATGACAGAGAAAGAGAGAACCTTCAAGTCACCTCTTTTTTTGGAAATTACAACTCAACGTGTCCTTTTTTTTTCAGGGTGTAGGAAAGAAGCAAACTGGAGATGCTGAGAAAGGTAAGACTGAGAGAAACCTTTTGGTACTGACTGGGGAGTAATGAGTAACAATGATGCTGATAAGAATATTGCTTCCCAGAAAGAACTAGTATGAATCATGCACTTAGTGCCACAATCCACTGCAGTTGTTTTTCAAAGAAATACCATAAATGTTTTACCATGATAAGAAGTGGACTCTGAAGGACATTGAAAACAGTCAACACCTTTAGTGTCTTCTGTGTCTTCAGGGGGAGTGGGTTTGGGTGGACTCGGACATTGGGGTGTCCATTGGAGCCAGGGTCAAAGTAACGCCAGAGGGTCAGCATTTATTGGTGGATGATGAAGGAAATGTAAGCACAGACACAAAATGAAGAATATCAAACATCATGAAACCAACATTTGTTCATTACACTGTTAACTGGATTCCCTCTGTGACCTGTCCCAGGAGCAGGTTCTGTCCCAGGAGCAGGAAGCCTCTCTCAGAATCATGCACCCCACGTCAGTGGAAGGGGTGGACGACATGATTAAACTCGGGGACATGACCGAGGCCGGCCTCCTCAGGAACCTGCTGCTCAGACACAAGCAACGCATCATCTATGTAAGCCACATACTTAACACACACAGACAGAACCACGTATGGTCTGTACTCAAACCTGCCACTGGTTTCATTTCACATTTTGCCAGTGCAGCTTCACCTGCTTTAACCATATGATGACTACCTAAGTGAATGTGATTAATGCAGCAAGTGAAAGAATTTCAAATTATATCACAAATTATTTAGATAAAATTTCTAGTAGTAAATTACAGAAAAAACCATAACTTAAATCTTTGCTTACAAAAAAGCATTTAAAAAGCTCAACAGTATCAGGTACAGTGGAGCACTTCCTCAGAATATTTCACAAACATTATTGTGGAACGTTTTTACTAATATACTGTTGTATTTATGCTGCACTTTATTAAATTAAGACGGATACAAACTATATATATTTTAGAGTTCATATACCAATATATATTAGCCTGTAGGATTTTGTTTGGAATACGTAACGTAAAAAAAACAAAAAACAAACATAATAAGAATGTTTGAATGCAGTGAGGTTTTAATGGTGTATGTAAAGTGCACTGGTCTAGAGTCTAGTAAACCAGAAGGTTTTACTGCAATGTTTGAACAGCACCATTCCAGATGGGTTGAATGCAGCAGGTTGGTCTTTAAGAGAAAATCAAGATCAACTCAAATAAAGATTTTCACAATAAACTGACAAAGCATTGAATGTTTTAACTTTCATACAGTGTAATACTGGAACACTGGGTGGGGGTTTATTTCTATTGCATTTTAGTTTAATTTTTTAGTTGTGTGTTCTTTGATAATGACCAGAAAGACTTGGACCCAAATGCACGATTCTGAAGACAAAGTTCAAATAAACAATCTTTTAATTTCAAAGTGCAAAAGAAAAATCACTCTTACAGAGGAAGACACTTTACAACTAAAAATCACTGTATGAGGGAAAAACTACAGTAACAATGAAAAAGGCCTGACAAAGAATCAAAATAACAAGTTTAGATTAAGGCAGAATTAGACAAAGTATCAAAGTGACACAAAACTTGACTAAGGCCAAAATACCAAAGAATCTCAGAACCTGACATGACAAAAATCATGGAGCTTCTCAGGGACAGGGCAAGAAAACTGGCTCAGAGCAAAGTGAAAGTAATGGGGAACAGGTGGAAGTAACACTGTTCACACTGTGGCCTCGCAGCTGGAAGGTTTCTGGATTTAAACCTATGCTGCGACCAGTTCTCCCTCTGAACCTGAGTTTGTTTTCTGCAGTTCTTCAGCTTCCTCATACAACCCAAACACGTGCTCATATCTAATCTACTTATTTCCATCATAACAGATAATCGCAAGATTTACTTAATATTTGAAAGTAAAATTTAAAAAAAACAACTTTCAACTTAAATATAATTTGATGACCTTTACTTAATATTTTCAGAAATTATAATTAACATTACAGCAGTAAAATTTACTTATAACGTATCAGTGCAAATTGTTACAGGGATTTTATTAAGTAAATCCAACAGTGTATATACAAAATTCTGTTCCCCTCAACATTGTTGATGCAGCAGTAAATACCTCTGGGGCTGATGTTTCAAAACCTGGGATTAAGTAAAGTTAGTCAGGCTTGTGGCTCGATGTTATTTTAGATTGAAGAGCTCAAGATGGACACTTTTAACTAGACAGTTCTAAATGTCTAATGCAACAATGTTCCTGATCCCTGCAGACCTACACAGGCTCAGTGCTGGTGGCAGTGAATCCATACCAAGATTTTCCAATATATTCAGCAGACCAGGTAAGGCTGTGTACAGCTGAGGACATGTAACATCTTTTTCCCTCGAGCTGTGCAGAGATCAAGCTGAATCAAACATCACATTGATGTGCATCATGCTTGTATCCTCTTGTCCTTCAGGTGAAGTTGTACCATGGTCGAAAGCTTGGGGAGCTCCCACCGCACATCTTTGCCATCGCTGAATCCTGCTACTTCAACATGACTCGCCACCTCAGAAACCAGTGCTGCATCATCAGGTCAGAGGAAATTCCATGTTGGTTTGGTTAGTGAACACTCCAGATCTTGTTGCTCCATTCTGTGCAGTCACACATCTGTTTGTTCTGTAACAGTGGCGAGTCTGGAGCCGGGAAGACGGAGAGCACTAAACTAATCCTGCAGTACCTGGCAGCAGTCAGTGGTGAGCTCTCTGAACAGCACATTGAAAAGCAGATCCTGGAGTCCAACCCAATTCTAGAAGGTAGCCCAGCACAGAGCAGTACATCCATGATATGTCCTGTTTACTTTTTAAGAAAACAGTTTCTAGTAAGTGCTCTTGCTGTACCTTGCAGCTTTTGGAAATGCCAAAACAATCCGGAATGACAACTCCAGCCGCTTTGGCAAGTATCTGGAGATCTTCTTCAACCAGAACGGAGTGATTGAAGGAGCTCGTGTGGAGCAGTACCTTCTAGAGAAGTCTCGTGTCTGCCATCAGGTGAGGCAGCTCTGTCACAGCAAACCCAGTGTTATCTTTGCAGTGGGTTGGTCTGTACTGTCAACCTATAAAACACTATCAGTAGCAGGTTTGCTTAAATTAATTTACTGTTACTGTTTTAAACTGTTAGCATCATCCCTATCAGTAACTGTACTGAGGAGTAAAAATACAGAAACTAAGTGAAACATCGAGCGATCATTTGTCTGTGTTCACATCTTCAGGCCCTGGAAGAGCGAAACTACCACATTTTTTACTGCATGCTGGCAGGAATCACAGCAGAGGAGAGGAGCACTCTGCGGCTTGGGAATGCCAAGGATTATAAATTCCTTACAAAGGTAGTACAGTAACTACCCGGGAGTCATTGTGGTTCATTTACTTTAACAGGTTATACATTGTACACTTAGTGTAAATATTCAAAATCTTGTCTCTTATTTGCTGAAGGGTGACTGCATCCAGTGTGAAGGCCGAGACGATGCCAAAGACTTTGACCGCATTCGTTCTGCTATGAAAATTGTGACTTTCTCGGAAATCCAGTATCAGGACATCATCAAACTGTTGGCAGCCATATTGCACCTGGGAAATGTCTGCTTTGAGGGTGAGTGGACAGGGTTTAGGAGTATCAAAATAGTTTGCACTACACACAATATGGTTTAGTTAATCGTCATAAATTTCCTCAGTTCATAGAAAAAGGTTCATTCAACTTTCAACATGATAACTCGCTCAGTGCTGAAAACAAGCAGTGTAGTGAATGGTGAACAAGCAAAAATACTGCTTTCAAAATGATGTTCAAACTTAAAGGAATAGAAAACCCACTGTCAAAATACAGTTTGTAGGATAGATTATGAGAACTAATAATTCATGGGAATGTTTGAAAATAAATAGCTTGTACAAAGATATCCATCTCCGAATGTCAAATATCCTCCATCATGGAAAATTTTCTGAAGCCAGCCATTTTAAATATGTCAACCAATCAGAAAAATAGGGGGATTTTTTCTGAGTGGTTGAAATGCTCTGACATCACATTGGCTCAGCAGATGGAAGCTAAACATTGTGAGTAAGACTACAACAGCATTGGGATTGTTGTTACATGACTTGCTGTTGAAGAAATTGAAACTGAAGAATGTCTGAAATTTTTCTTATGGGCTCTCAATATTACAAGTCTTCCACCTCTCATCCATCCATCATGTAGATGGATGCAGTTGAAATTTGATCCAGGTGGGGCAGAGCATGACATGGGTCTCTTCTCAACTATTCACTACTCAGTATCTGGAACGACCCCCATTTCCTTATCATAATGCAGTACATCTCCTCTCATGGAGTATATCAAATTGCCAGTTATAGAATGTTATTCCACTCCTCCTCAAGTGAAACACCAAGTTGCAGCCAGTTTAGGTGAAGTATATTATAACATGTAATAATGTAACAGCATTTACTTATATGTGTTGGAAACACAATATGTTACATTCCACAACTAGATGCAAGTTCTTAAACACATACATTTAAGATGTACACTGATTGTTCTTTGCAGTTGTTGTTGTTTTTGTTGTTACATCTGATCTTGTCTTCCTGTCAGCTACCACTGAAAATAACTTGGAAACCAGTGATGTCAGCAAATCAGAACATTTCAGCATTGCAGCGTCACTACTGGAGGTGGGCTTCTGTCTGTTAAGACATAATTTAGTAATCCAGCAAGTATATTAACAATACTTAAGTACTACGTAAGTTTCAAAGAGTCCTGTTTAAATGTGTGTGTTTGTGTGTCGTTCTCTGCAGGTACAGAAGTCTTCCCTGGCAACGAGCTTGACCTATCGTTCGTTTATGACCAACAGAGAGAGAGTGACCAAACCTCTGAGCTCCGAGCAGGCATCTGACTGTAGAGATGCCCTCGTCAAGGTAACTAGCTCGAGCCAGTGACTGTAAACCAGAGCGATATCTTTCCTTATTGGATCCTGATAAAAGGAAAACAACCCTGCAAATATCACATATGGTATTTTATGAGGAACTGTCCCAGTCAAACCAGGTCAGAGTATGAGGTGATTTGTGACTATGATTGGAAAATAAAGGATTCAGTTCTGCTCCTCTAATGGTATCTGTGCAGTCTGATTGTGAGAATTCAGTCTTTCTTGATATTCACCAGTTAGTTTGAATGATTGCTGGTGCTTATCAGACCAAATTTAACTCTTAATTGCTCGTTGTTCTCTCAGGCAATCTACAATAAGTTGTTTATATGGATTGTTGGGAAAATCAACACTGTCACCGACAAGATGTCACCGACCAACAGCTTCAAATCCTCCTACCTGTCCATCGGCCTGCTTGATATATTTGGCTTTGAGAACTTCCAAACAAACAGGTCGGGACATTTCTCTGCACATCCTGCAGCCTCACTGTATCACAACCTAACAGTTACACTGTGTTGTGTTGTTTTTTTTTCAGCTTTGAGCAGCTTTGCATTAATTTTGCTAATGAGAAGCTGCAGCAGTTCTTCGTGGGCCACATCTTCAAGCTTGAGCAGAAGGAGTACCTGAAGGAGGACATTGTGTGGAATAATATCAAATTCAGTGACAATCAGAACATCCTCGACCTTCTGGCTGGGAAACAGTGTAACGTGCTGGCTCTCATTGATGAAGAGAGCCATTTCCCAAAGGTAATTTTTACCTGTTCTCTGAAATATCACATCAGTCTGTTGGTCTAGGTTTCCATGATGTGGTATTTCCTCCTGGATGGTTAGGCATCAAGCAGAGAATGACCAGGTTGTGTTTTATCTCTGCTGATGCTGCTGACCAGCACAGTCCCACAATCCTCTGAGCTGTCTTTACCACCCAGGCCTTCTGTTTGCCTGCTCTGCAGCTGTGCACTACACAGTGTCAAACTGGCACAGGCTGCTTTCTACAGTGCTTCGGCCGAAGTTTATAAAGTCTCTGTTTTATACTCTTACTGTGAAACCTGTTCCCAAAGCAAAAGATTTCTGGTTTGTCCCTAATTCAAATCAATTGTGTTGGGCCACAGGGAACAGACTTCACTTTGCTGGACAAGATGAACGAGCAACACAGAGGAAACAAGACCTTCATTGCCTCCAGGAGTAAACACGACACAGACTTTGGAATTCGCCACTTTGCAGGGGTGGTTTACTATGACGCCAATGGTACACAAGCCGCAGTTGATTTCTATCATAACTGATGCAAACGTTTGGGAATGCAGTAATGTTCAGTTTTTTTTCTGTGTAGGGTTCCTGGAAAAGAACAGAGACGCTGTCAGTTCTGACATCATCAAGATGGTTGACATGTCCACCAATAAGCTACTGCGTCAGATATTTGAGACTGAGCTTTCAACCAATGGGGTGAAGATTTCTAACAACAAAAAGGTCATCATGACACCCAAGAGCACCCTGCGGGTATGAAAACTACAGTGACATTTATTTACTCATTGTTGCATGTAATGTTTGGCCTCAGTGGACATGCATTGATCATGACACTGGTGTGACAGTTGATTGTGAAGTTTTTTCTCCCCCCTGTCTTCCCCACAGGCACACCATGACAACCGTAAACAAGTGCCAACGCTGAGTGGCCAGTTCCGTCAGTCTCTGGACTCCCTGATGAAGGCTCTGTCCGTCTGCCAGCCTTTCTTCATTCGCTGCTTCAAACCCAACAATGACAAGAAGTCTGAGGTGAATGAGCAACCACTGCAGTAGAGATGACCACAGCAGTACATTGTGGTTGCTATGTGATCCTCTTTAATAATAATAACATTAATAATAATGAGATAAAGGGTAGAGCAAAGGTTAACTCCCTGCAGAGGTACTAGTGTTTGTGTAAGTGTTTATTGGAATTAGGCAATTTCCTCTAAACTCTGTTGTTTCCTGGAATGATAAGGATGTTGCTGTGATGTTGCTCCCTCTACCTCGCCTTTCTGCACTTGTTTTTTCCCCTTTCTTTAAGACAACAAGGAAGATTTTCACATCTAACTTTCCTATTGATATAGTTTTTGCACTGGTTGAATAAAAAACTCTTCCCAATTTTGTCACAAACCAACTGAGCAAATTATAACCTGCTAACACACACTGTAAGGTGCAGTAGTTGGCTGGCAACTTGTTAGCTTTTCTCACCCCTTAAACTTTACTCCCCTTTATTGTTATTGAGCATTGTTGCCATAGCAGCATGGCTCAAGGGAGATTTGTGTCATTATGGTGATATCTTACCAACTGTCTGGTGGAATGCCATCAAATTTCATACAGACATTTATAATCCTTGGAGGAGAAAATATGGCAATTGTCTTAAGTAAAAAGTGACAGCAACACTTAGATTGATTCCCATGAAGCTTGGCACACACCATCATCCTCCCCTTTACATTAAAAAAAATATATAAAATTAAAAATTACAACTAAATCGATGGAAATTTTCATCAGCTGTAGCTGTGGCTTGTTACTGTGAGCTTTGTGTAAATATATCCTGTATTATGAAAATAACAAAACACACTATTCACAACCACTTGAATTTGTTCTGCTGCAGGTGTTTGACAGAGATCTGTGTATGCGTCAGCTGAGATACTCCGGCATGATGGATACCATCCGCATCCGGAAGCTGGGATATCCCATTCGACACACCTTTGAGGAATTCCTGACACGCTACAGGGTGCTCCTGAAGACGACCATCTGCAACCCCAGAATTGTTAAGTCTTGTCTGATGCAGTATTCAAACTAATTGACTACTGGTTTGGTTTTATAAATACACTCATATTCGTTGAACTGAAGATGGGACTGCTGTAACCATATGTACAAATCTTTGTCTTCCCTCTTGAGGGACTGGGATCATTTAGCTTCTCTTTAGCCCTTAAATGTTTTACTGTCTTTCCAGAAGAAAGCTGCAGCCTGCTGTGAAGCCATCTGTGAGACGGTGATTGAAGACAAGGATGACTGGAAAATTGGCAGGACCAAAATTTTCCTGAAGGTACAAAAACTTAACATTTAGACCATGATGTGTTATTTCTCAGGCAAGCAGATGTAATGACATGGCAGAGTGACACTGAAACACATCAAGTGGCACTGAACTAGACATTGTTTTCGCTCTTAGATGGTGTAAGCACTGTTCAGCTGTTACTACAGCTGAGTGTGCCTTAGTTGCTTCGATTGTCACAACATTAATCTTTGAACATTATGGAATTTAACTGCAAAGATTTTTGCCTTTTTTCCAGGATGCCCATGATGCTGTCCTGGAACAGCTGAGGGAACAAGAACTGAGCAGGATAGCTGTGGTGATCCAGAGGGTCATGCTGGGATACAGAGACAGGTGCGGTTTCAAAGAAAGATTATGACCTGATAGCTCAGTGACGGACTGTGTCCTGTTATTGACATATGGGCAGCCGGATCAAATATAGTGTTACACAAGAAGACATAAAGAGATGGTGCGTGGATAGTAGGTAATTACTAAAATGCTTTCCTTTACCTATTTTTTTTAGAAAATCTTTTCTGAGGAAGCGGAGGGCAGCTGTGGTGTTACAGAAGCACTGGAGAGCTTACAGAGAGAAGAGATTGCAGAGAAAGGTTTGATGCTTAATAACCTTTTATTGAACTCAGAGCCTGTAGCTGCAACAAAAGCCTTGATGGTTGAGGGAAACATTATTTCCAGTTTAGCAACCTTGTGAATTGTTTCTGCCTTTGCTCCAACCAGCTTCGAGAGGGCTTTGAACGACTGGTGTCAACAATCCGCAGTCGGAAGCTCCGGTTACAGTACCAGAAGCAGCAAGCAGCAGCACTCACCATACAAACACAGGCATGGAAATAAAATATAATGAAATATATGTTATGTTGGGTCTACTCTCTTTAAAGGAATACTAAATGAAACATACATACATAGATTGTCAGCTTATAATATTGAGAGGCTATAAGAAACATTTTAGACATATTTGACCATTTAAGAAAGTTGTGTTTTTGTGTGACGGTCTTAATGCCACTACTGGGCTGAATATGGATTTGTTGTAGATTCTGTTATGGTGACAACAGCAAGTAATGTAACAGCAATCCCAACGATGCTGTAGTCTTGCACATGCTGAGGACATATGATGTCAGACAACCAACCGATCAGAAAAATCCTCCCAATTTTCTGATTGGTTGAAATGTTCTGACATCATATGGGCTCATTTAAAATGGCAGCCTTCATGAAATCATCCATGATGGGGGAAATCTGACTTTCAAAGATCTTTGTTGTATGAGCTGTCTATTTTCCCATGAATCATTAGTTTATGTAATAATCTATCTTCCAAACTATTTTGACAATGGGTTTTCTATTCCTTTAATATATTGAGGAATATAATAATGTATAATATTTCTTTAATATATTATAAAATGTCAGTGTATTTCATTAGATAACGTACAAGTGTATTTTAAATGTTTCACAGTGAAATTTAGTGCATTCATGATATCATAGAAGTCCAATTACAATTAAAATGCATTCCATGTAGTAGATTTTGTGTTTTTGCTGCATGTTAGTGTTTCAAATATTATTTTAAATCTATCAACTGAATGTAGGTACGAGGCTACTTTGCAAGGAAGGAATGCAAACAGAGGAGAGAGGCAATCATGGAGGCCAGAAGAGCAGCTGAACAGTTCAGCAATGTGAGTGCTGAAAGCCCTTAAACATGAAATTACATGATGACTGTCTAGAAATATTAACCCTTTGTCTTCCTCACTTTCTCCAACTTTTCTCCAACAAAACCCAGGAAGAGGAGGAAGAGGACCAAGAACAAATAGCCTTGCAGCTTAAGCAACGACTGGAAGAAGTTATTGCTTTTTCACAGCCACCTGATGAGGACCCGGAGCCAGTCAGTGAACATTCAGATACAGATTCAGATTCGAATTCAGAGGAGGGCTCATATGACCTCCAGGCCACACCTGCTGTGGAAGTGCTGGAAGAAATAATGTCAGACTTTGAGGTCAGCTGATAATTCTGTGGTGGTAATGTGTCTTACATTTTATCTGGCAACTTACTGATTTGATATCTGACATAAATTCTGTGTTTGCTGTGAAGGAGATCCGGACCAGTCCAGAGCCAGAAGAGGAACCCTCTGAGATCTCAGGGTTGCGGTTGGCCGTCATTGTTCCAGCCCCAACCTCAACAACCCCTACCCCTTCTACAGGAGAAGAAGATGATGAGTTTGATGATGACAGTGACAAGTTTTCGTTCTACAAGTTCAGTATCCTTCACTTTCAGCATGCTGCAAACCACAAGCATGTCAGCCAGAGACTCAAGGACTCTCTTCTGTCCCACGATGATGAGGGTGACGCACTGGTGAGAGCACAAAGAGTAAAGAGATGCGTTTTTGTTTTGTTTTTTTAATCCAAGCATCTCACACTTGTTTTCTCTCCTTATCCAGGCATGTCTGTCTGTGTCGTGGCTTATTATGCGTTTCATGGGGGACCTTCCAGAACCAAAACAACATGACTTCATATCTCAGGCACCAAGCTCCATTTCCCATGAAGTGTCTCACAGACGGGGCAGGAGGCTCAGCCACTTGGTGGGACTGGACCAGGTAAACTATTACAAATGTCATATAGCCTGGTGAGTGAATGTCCATCAACAGTCATGACTTCATCTCTAATCATCATGTCAACTCTGAACAGAAAATACTGAGGAAGAACAAGAAAAAGTTTGGAGTTGGAAACAGAAAAGCTTCAGCTATTCCTGAAGAGGTTGCTACAACGTTCACCTTTCATGAGTTGTTATTGTGTTGATTTGTAACGTGCGCAGTGTGATAATTGTTTTTATTGTTGTCATCTTAACCAGCCAGAGGACCTGGCAGAGGATGAGGACATTTTGATTGGAGAGGGTCCAACACTGGATCGGCCGCTCTCACCCCTGGAAATACTACACAATATTATTGGATATGCTCAGTCGAGACGAGGCATATGGTAAAAATGACGTAGTCAGTCACCTATGGGAGGTTTATGAACCTTCTGTGAAGATGTGATGTTTGTTTCTTCCTGTCTTTCTTCCATGTTTCTGTGCTTGTGCAGGGATGAGATCTACTGTCAGATCTGTAAGCAGCTGGTGAACAACAAAAACAGGAGGAGCCGAATGATGGGCTGGACTCTCCTCTCCATCTGTCTTGGGACCTTCCCTCCAACAGACCTCTTCATGAAGGTCAGTCTACAGAAAACTCTTCTCTCTTACTCAATCAGTTTGTAGTCAAAACTAGTCCCTGTGTTTATTGCATGCTGTTTATTGTAAAGCTTCTATCATAGATTATTGTAAAAAGATGATAACCACAAATCATGCCCACCTGGTGTGTTGATAAATTCTAAACAATAAGATAAGATGAAGGGCACAGGATGAACACTGTCAAATGTAGATAAAACAAGTACTGTAATTTCCGGACTATAAGCTGCTACTTTATGTACACAGGTTGAACCCAGCGGCTTAAACAATGATGCAGCTAATTTATAGATCTTTACAGGGTAACGAGCTTCATGCAGCTGATACATTTAGCCTTGTGACATCAGACCAATGAAATTATCAAGCAGGTTACAGTGGACCAATGAAACTGTTGGAATAAATTCAAACGCACTCACACTAAATTCTTCAGATCAGTCATTTTGCGCTTCATGCACACACCCTCATCATGGAAAACACACAAAGAAATGGATACGATGCAGCTTTCAAGTTAAAGGCGATCGCTCTAGTTGTTGAAGAAGCAAATAAAGCTGCTTCACCTGGCATCAGTGAACCAATGGTGAGATGTTGGAGACAGCAGCATGAAGAACTGATTCAATACAAAAAGATGACAAAAGCTTTCAGAGGTAAGAAAAGCAGATGGCCTGAACTTCACGTCAAGAGCCAGAATATCACTGCTAAATCTTGAAGGAGCTGCTTGCATTCAGATGAATTTGCATGAATAAACACAAGCACGTGGACCTCTGTAGTGGTCTGTTGGGTGTGTGGATTAGGCGGACCTCATAGCGGTCCAAACAAAGGGTTAACATTAGCATGGACATTTCAG
>OOFC01019341.1:40093-51428 GCA_900323345.1 Pseudochromis fuscus
GTCTTGGGACCTTCCCTCCAACAGACCTCTTCATGAAGGTCAGTCTACAGAAAACTCTTCTCTCTTAATCAATCAGTTTGTAGTCAAAACTAGTCCCTGTGTTTATTGCATGCTGTTTATTGAGATACCTGTTCACCTTGCAGTCCACACTAATTCATTTTTCACCATTTCTAATTCAGTCGGATTATATTATGTTTACTCTGTCCTGGTCTAATCTGTTTCACAGTATCTGGACAGCTTTGTCTGCAGAGGGCCAAATGGTTACAGGGAATATTGCACTGAGCGCCTGCGTCGTGTCATAGCCAATGGAGAAAGAAAAGAGTTGCCCTGTTGGATTGAGCTCGAGGTAAAAGCACAGAATTAACTCTGTTATAGTGCTGAGGTCACAATTTTAGTTTGTTTTTTGCCAGCAGCAACAGAGATTTCTTGGCCTGAGTTTTGGTAAAAATAAGATTTTCTGTCCTTCCTTCATACTGACAGGCTGCCAAGTCCAAGAAGCCTATAGATGTGTTTGTGACTCTAATGGACGGTCGTACCATCAGTTTACAACTGGATTCAGCCTCCACCTCGGCTGAAGTCTGCCAGGCTGTGGCCAACAAGATTGATCTCACAGACACCTATGGATTCTCCCTGTACATCAGCCTCTTTGATAAGGTGAGTGATAGCTTCCCATTTCAAGTCATGTTTACTAGATTTAAGTTGTTTTTATTATTTTATATGGTATCTTAATTTGTTTTTATTATTTTATGTTCTGTGTGTTGTTTTTATTGTTTTACGGTGTAGCACTTTGGTCAGCCTGGTTGTATATAAAGTGCATTGTAAATAAAGTTGCAGGTGCAGATTCTTAATGTTAATTAATACAGTGCTAAAGTTCATTACAGACTCACATTTATTCAAACCTTATTTCATCTTCTGTCTCCAGATGTGGTCTCTGAGCAGCTGTGGGAAACATGTGTTAGATGCAGTGTCTCTGTGCGAGCAGGAGATGAGGAGGCAGGGCAGGGAGGAGAAGGACGCCCCCTGGAGTTTATCCATCCGTAAGGAACTGTTCACACCCTGGCACGAGTGCAAGGACCCAGTCAGCACAGATCTGATCTACCGGCAGGTCATCAAGGGAATCAAGTCTGGAGAGTACGCCGGTCAGAAGGTGAGGATAAGGAGTCAAATGGTTTTATTTGTTTTAAGTACGCCACATATTTATATTTACTTAATTCCTCAGATTATATGGAAAACATGGCATGACTTAAAAAAAAAAGAAATATGACTGAGTTTTCACAGAACAAATACATAATTATTTAAGATATTCTAGTTCTTCTTTGGAGTTGATATCAGAGCATCTTTTCTTATGCAGCAAAATGTTTCATATCGATGTCCAATCCAAAATGAGCAATAAATAGATATAGAAACAAGAGTTTGTGTGATTTGTATCCAATAAAACTGTACTGCATCTTTCAGGAGGATGAATATGTCCAGCTGGCAGCAAAGCACTATTACATCCAGTTTGGCTCAGCCTACGACAGAGAGAACGTACGGAGGGTGGTGGAGGAGTGCATCACCACTACTCTTATTGAGAGCAAATCAATGTCCAAATGGATCCAACTCATCAGCACAGCACACCTACAGGTGAAGGACTAAAGGAACTACTTAATGCCCAAAACAAGTTGGATTTGTGCCAAGCTTCCTATAGTGCTTCAAATGATACACTCTTCAGAATCTCTTTGGTTCCACTGCATACTTAACTGTGTACATATTACCTAATATGTACTTATGTTCTGTTATATTTCAGCATCATATGACTACACCTCAAGATGATTTTTCTGTTCTGATCTTGCAGGGTCCTTATACTGACGGGAAGCAGAGCAAAGAAAAGGTGAAGGGAGATCTGGTCGACAGCGCCCGACTGAAATGGCCACTTGACTTCTCTAAGTTTTACGAAGTTACAATGATGTCAGGTCAGTTTGCATATAACTTTTACACAGTGATATAATTCTATATATCTCTGCTTGTGTAACATAAAATGGCTTATTTCAGTGGTTTATAAATATGTTTATGTTGTAAAAGAACAAAACAGTGTCTGCAGCTGAATGGTACCATGTAATGTAATAATAATGTGAAATATGTATGCTACCATACATATTTCTGAGTCTTGCTCAGACTACTCACAGCTGTGCCAATATGTCATACCATATGTATTCTCATATTTGTCCACAGGACCTCCTTTGCCCAAAAGCCGGTTTGTAGTTGCTGTGAACTGGAGTGGCATCTTCTTCATGGAAGGGAGAGACAAGAGACTCCTTGAGATTCCTTACATAGAGGTGAAGAAAGTCCACATCATGAGGTACCGATAGCTTATCTAACAAAAAATTGAATGTTTTCATTAGCAATGCTTGTTTAATTGAGCTTTTATCACAAAAGTAAGTCCTTGATACTTGTGGTCTATCTAGTGACAACCATGTCAGTGCCCAGTCTCTGAGTTTGACCACAGTCAGAGGAGAGTATGTCCTGAAGCTTGCAGAAGCTGCAGACGTTGTTGCAGTGGCATCACTGATAGAGGAAAATGTGGAAGGGCTTCAACAGCGTTCAGTGTATGCACTGGCTCAGCAGGATGTCAATAAATCAGGTGAGACTTGACCGCATGGACAGTGCAGTAAAAACCTCATACACAACCGAACACTCACATTTCTTTGTGTCTGCCTGTCTTTGATTCTACAGATGATCCCATGTTCCTGGCTTGTAGACGAGGTGATCTGCTGCAGGTAGAAAAAAATGAAGAGTGGTCGCCTGATGAGAACCGGATCACAGCAACCAACCAGCGAACCAGTAGCACTGGTGGAGTCTATAAAGATACTTTGCAGTTTCTGGCAACTCTTAGCAGGCCCACTGATGAAATGCTGGTAGAGTTACTTTTACCTCTCACACTTCTTAGATATAGTTTGTTTCCCTGAGAAGATAGCCCTTAGGACAAAATGTGTGACACAATAATATGAACTGTTTGTGTGTGTGTAATACCTGAAAACTACCATGGCCCCAACAGAAAGTAGCATTTCAACACTGATCAACCATAACACTGTGACCACTGACAGGTGAAGTGAATAACACCAATTATCTGGTTACAATGGGGCCTGTCGGTGGGTGCATAGATCAGGCAGCAATTGTGTTTAAAGTTGATGTTGGAAGCAAGACAAATTGAAAGCTGGAGGTTTTGGGCAATTTTGTCAAGAACCAAACTGTGATTCAGGGAAGACTGGGTCAGAGCATCTCTGAAACTGCAGCTCTTATGGGGTGTTCCTGGGCTGTAGTGGTCAAGGCTCATTCATGTATGTGGGCAGTGAAGGCTGGCATCCGTGGTCCAGTCCATCAGAAGAGCTACTAGCTCAAACTGCTGAAAGAAATCAAGCTAGTTCTGATAGAAAGGTGTCAGAACAGACAGAGCATCACAGAGGGTTGTGTAGAGGGAGTGTCCATGCTGACCCCTTTCCCCATGAAGCCTAGTCTAATGAATCATGTTTTCTTTTACATCATGTGGACAGATGGGTGTGTGTACGCCATTTAAATGGCACCAGGATGCATTATGGGAAGAAGGTGAGACAGCAGAGGGAGTGTGATGGTCTGGATGATGTTCTACTGGGAAACCTTGGGTCCTGACATTCATGAAGATGTTTCTTTAACATGTATCACCACCCTAAACATTGTTGCAAACTAAGTACAGGCCTTCGTGGAAACAGAATTCCCTGTTGACAGCATCCTCTTTCAGCAGGATAACATTGACACACTGCAAACATGGTTCATGAATGGTTTGAGGAACACAAATTCCTTCAAATTCCTCCGATCTCAATCCAACTGAGCATCTGTAGAATGTTCTGGACAAACCAGAACAATCCATGGAGGCTCCACTTACAACTTCCACAACTTAAAGGATCTGCTGTTTGCATCTTGTTACCAGATACCACAGCACAGCTTTAGAGGTCTGTGGAGTCCTTGACTGTTGTTGGTGGAAAAAGGAGGATGTACACAGTATTAGACAGGTGGTCATAATGTTACGGCTCATCAGTGCATGCAGCAGTAGAGCCCGCTGGTTCACATGAAGCCCCCTCTTGTGGTGTAACTGATGAATTGTTTTTGACCCTTCAGGAGCTGCTCAGTCCACGGCAGAAGAAAACATCAGTTACACAAAATATCACTCAAGGAGAAGAGACGGTGGCCCCTGTTTCTTTAAAACTGTTTGCGTTTGAGAACTTCAGGTAACGGTAAAACTGTCACTTTACAAAAGGTGTTTCTCAAATATTAAATACTCATCAAACTTTGTGACTCAAGATGTGGTTGGTTGTATAAATAAAACAACACTGATGCTGAGAGAATTTAAACAATAGTGTCATATAATTATTTGAATATTTACATGAATGTTTAAAATAAAAATAAACAAAATAAAAAAATATCTCAAAAAGCAAACAGAACTACATCTCATCAGAATAAGAATAAAGTATTTCTAAATCTGCTTCTGATCTCTGATGTGCCCCCACTGTGTGTCCTCTTGTCACAGACCTATAAGTAAAGATCGTGGTCGCCAAGCTGCATCCAAAGGAGTCAGCAGGGAGAAACTGTGGTCCTGTTCCAGAGAAACTCTCAAACAACCACTTTTAAAGTCCCTCGTCCGCAACTCGGAGCTCAGCACGCTGGCCTGCAGTGCTTTCACTGATATCCTTTGAAAACTACACATACCCGTTGTACATGACAATATCTGACAATAAGGGTGGTTTCTGTCATCTAACCCTAAACAGGCACAGGACTCACCAGTGTGTCATTAATCTGTGCATCTTCAGAAGGAGCTTTTGTGTGAGTAGGACCTTGTGTGATATAGACCCTAACACAGTTTGTGTGAGTCCTTAACCTTGGCTGCTACCTATCCTGAAGTACATGGGCGACTACCCCATCAAACACGTTCGCAGTCCAATAGAGCTGACTGACCAGATCTTTGGTCCGGCCACCAAACATGAAGAACTTCAGGATGAAATCTACTGCCAGATTATGAGACAGCTGACCAACAACAGCAACAGGTACTGTTTCATAATGTACAGTTGTATTTGAAAAAAACTAATCACACAAAACCAGAAGCCAACACATTTAACCTTCTATCTTTGTTTCTCTTCCTCCTGCTCTCCCTCGCTCTCAGGTTGAGCATGGAGCGTGGGTGGCAGCTGATGTGGATGTGTTCCGGCTTGTTCCCACCTAGTCAGAATTTGATGACCCACGCTCAGCGCTTCTTGCAGTCGCGACCCAGAGACCCGCTGTCTGCAGGCTGTCTGCAGAGGATGCAGGACATGTGCAGGTCAGGCTGGAGGGAGACACTTTTCAAACAAAGCACTGTTTGAAAATTAAAAAAACTGGTTACACATATTTAGATAATTATGATGCTGTTGAACTGACAAAATAAAAATAAAAAAACTTTTTTTTATTAGTTTTATATAATGGAATATTCCAATAACTTGCACCTTAAAGTCAGTGGATTCACAAGTGACAGAATAATAGAGCTTATATTTAATCCTTGGTAAAAGAATTCTCCTGCAAATAGCATGATGCCACTTGTTTTCACAGGTTGAGCAATAATAATAATAATGTGTTTTAACATTTTACAGGAAAGTAAAAGACAGTTTAACAGAACTAAACTCTCCTATAAAACTATGTTTTAATCAGACATAAGTTTTAAGTTTTCAGCAGTAGGGCTTCTTAAAACTAAATTTTATTTTAATCTTGAAGGTACTGAGGAGCATATACAGTATATGAGGAAACACACAATTGCCACAGTGATTTAAAATGTAGCAACAATTTAATGCCTAAAATTTAATTACTATTTAATATTTAATATTGACAGTTGTCTACTGAATTAATAGTACTGAAAAACTTACTTTACAAAAACAAAATGAATTGTGTGAAATTTCAGTATTTTCAAAGCTGTATTTCAGGTTTGTGTATTTTTCAGTATTAATCAGCGTGTTTTGTATCCTTAGTAAGGAGCCCAGGAAGCTTCCTCCCCATCTGGCAGAAGTGGATGCCATTCAGCAGAACAGCACTAAGATCTTCCATAAAGTCCACTTCCCAAATGACTCAAGTGCTGTAAGACACGACACATTTCTATCACTTCTGAGGAAATGACTATTCTGCCAACTCTCCACACTGCTATTACTTGCAGTTATGTGATTCATATTAACTGGCAATTTGTCAATCAGTTTACTAGGGATATGTAAAATATAAAGTTATAGCCAGGAGCAGGTTAACTTCACTTAGCCTAAAGAAACATGGGGGGATGGTCAGCCTGACTGTGTCCAGCGATAGACGTGTTAATCTTCTCAGCTTAATTTCTGCAAGGAAGCTAATGAGTGAAGATGCCAGTATGTGAAATCATATCAGTTCATTCTGATGTCTTGCTGTTGTGCAGATATTCGAGGTGACATCAACAACCACGATCAAAGACCTGTGCTGCAGCATTGCCTCTCAGCTCAAACTGAGCTCAGCTGATGGATATGGCCTGTACATGAAAACACACAAGGTGGGTTTGTTTGTCATTTCCTATTTTTAGGCCAGTCTTGATATTGTAATGTGGCAGAAAAGATGACAATGCAATTAAATGTATTAATTTCTGTGTAATCTAGGGGTGTAGTTTTTGGTGTAGTTTGCATACTGTACACAATATGACTCACAATGATCTCTTCTAAATGACTGTTTCTATCCTCACAAATACTGGTGAGGAGATTCAAGGCCACATGAAAATGACCGTTGCTTCTTCTCTGTTTTTAATTCTTAGCTCATAAGCCTGGATGAGGAGAAATATTTCTTTGACACTCTGAGGCAGCCATCAGCCGCTCCTAAAAAAGGAAGGCGAGTGAAGGAAGGTAATACATAATGCTGACACCTTAACTTATTATATGTCAGTGCCTCTTCATATTTATAATTTAAATCTTGCATCTCAGCCAATCAGACCACCATGCCAAGCCTGGTGATCTGTAAGAGGAAGCTCTGGTTTAATGTGAGCCCGGGGAAAGACGTGGTTGCAGATCTCACTTTCCATTTTCCACAGGTATTTATTTTACAGTCACACTTTTTATTCAGCTGGATTATATTTGCCTTCCAGATGCAGAACTGTCACGATGCACGCCCTCTGATTTGCTTCCTTGTAGGAGGTGCCCAAGTACCTTCGGGGATACCACGATTGTACAAGAGAGGACATGATTACCCTGGGTGGGCTGCTGTTCAGAGTCGCAGTAGATTCAGACAGATCGCAGTTCGTCATGATCCCCAAAATGCTGAAAGGGCTGGTTCCTGCTGACCAACTAAAAAGCATGTCCCCTGAAGAGTGGAAGAAGGTAAAGGATGAAATGTACAGCAGCTTGACAGAAACAGAATTGGAGAGAGCGTAGCACTGGTGTAAGGGGTGTCCACTGAGTTTTTTTCCCTTCTGTATTCTTTGCTCTACTTGCAGCACATCATCTCCTCGTACAATAAGCAGAGTGGCATCACTGTGCAAGAGGCCAAAGTTGCTTTCCTGTCAATCATTTACAGCTGGCCAACTTTTGGCTGTGCCTTCTTTGATGTTAAAGTGAGTTACCAGGATGAAGTGACAGCCACACCAGCAAAAAACCATCTGAGGATACTGATTTGTCATATTTAATTTGCAGCAAACATGTGAATCCAGCTACCCAAATGCAGTTTGGATTGCCATCAGCAAGCAAGGTGTCACCCTAATAGATCCAAAAACAAAGGTAGGCACAATAATCAGTCACTATTGATGAATGTTATGTATGTTGTGGAGTAGTACAGAATTGTAGTTCATGCTGTAACTCTAATCTAATCTATTTCCTCTCAGGTTATTGTATTTTCATGCCTAATGTGGTCTGTCTTCATTAGTAACAGCCTGTATATCTCCTTGGAACTTAACCCATTTATGCCCAAAATTTTTTCAAAGGTTTCATGCATATCATTGAGTCAATTGAGTCACTAACAATCATGTTATGTGTGCATTTTATTTGTGTATTTTGTACTTTGCTTTGAAGAAAATGGCATTTTAATGTCTGGCAGCTATAGTTGCCGGTGGGCACATCCCTTGTATCAAGGTCTAAACCAGATACAATGGCACAATCTGGCAACAATACATAATGTGCCATTGTATCTGCTCAGTTTGGTTTGAGCAAATGATCTAAAACTGTACATGGATATGATTTATTGGCCCAGGGAGGTAGTGATGGGGGTCACCCAGTGATCATAGGGTTGCCGGTTTGAATCCTATAACAATAATATATGCAATATATATAACATATAATAATCCTGTATCACGGGCGTTCATCTCAGACTCAGACACAACTGTAATGTTTGTCAAAGTGTGAGAATCTTGTAACATGGCCACAACCTCTGCTACAAAATATTTAAGGAATAAATGAACAATATGATGATTAATTTGGTTCCTGATTATTATGTGAAAAGTGCTGACATAGAGATGAGGTGTGTGAAGGTGTCAAAATCTAGGGACATTAGGTTTTGAACACCTATGTCCTTATATAGTTAGAAAAGGTGATCTAAGAGGATTAAAATGAGCCATTGTTCATCATTCTACAGTTTAAAATAAGTCATTTATGAGCAATATTGCAAACAGTGTTTTCCCATGTTAGTTACAAGCTATGTGCCCACCGGCAACTATAGTTGCCACTTGCACAAATTTGCCCATAAACAAAAAACTATTCACCCCAGGTACAAAATTCTTTTTTTGGTTTATTCATGAGACTTGTGTGATTAAATACATATATACATGTCATGGTTGAAAACATCATAATTTAAAGAAAATTATCTCTTTCTGGGAGGTTTTGCTCCCATCATGTTCTCGGGAAGAAGGGGCATGAAGTCGATGACGTCATGTGACAGGAAGCACTAGCAAACTTTTTTTTTTTCTCTTAAAACCTTTTTCTAAGTTGTCTACTATCATGTAATTGAAGAAAAATATATGAGTAACATTTAGATTTTTTATTTTGAGTAGAAAATGACAGGCATAGACTTCGGCAACTATTGTTGCCGGTGGGCTTAAATGGGTTAACTATACTGCACCTGAACCCTTTAGGAGGTGCTGGTCATGCATCCGTTCAGCCGCATCAAAGAGTACCACAGCAAAGGTGACGTCTTCCAGATGACCATCGGCACCCTGGTGAGGGGCAACAACTTTGTCTGTGAGACTGCACAGGTGAGCACTTGGCTTTAATATTGTCAGAACATGTCTTTCTGTATAATCCTGTGCATGTCTGTCTTTATATGTGTTAACGAGCCTGTTTCAGTGGAGTGATTCTGAAAAGAAACATTTCAAACATCCATTTCCTCCTTTGTCAGGCTTACACAATGGAGGACCTTCTTGGGTCTTACGTCAGGATGTACGTGGGGCTGAAGCAGGCCGTTCCCTCAAAGAACAACATGTTTTCCTGAGACTTCTGTGGAAAAATGATGAAGACTGAACCACTGTGATTTACATATTTGTGATATTGAAACTTCTCAGTGTAATATTTTCATGTTTTGTTGTCTTAAATGCATTTCTTAACTTTTACCATGGTATGAACTGTAGCATGTCTGGAACACACACTGGGATTCATTTAAGTTTGATGGTCTTAAAATTTTAGTTTTTTTTTTAATCATTATCAGCCATGAAACAATGAATTTCCCTGCTCCTCCATGTCCTGATTCCAGATAGCTCTACTACATTTGTGATTGTCATTTCTTATTGATTTCTTTAGCCCACAATCTTTAAGAAAAACATTGCTTACTGTTGATAATGTTTAGAGTTAAGACCCACTGCATTTGGGATTTTCAGCTGAAGATTAACATCTACAATATTCTCATGTACTGTTTTGCAAAAGTGGAGCTGTTTCCTTGTGTTGTCAGCAGCAAACAAAGGAGGGAGCCAGGTGGTGGAGCAGAAGTCTTTTCCAAACCATGAAGTGCACAAGTATAATTATTAATAATCATCATAGCTGTATTCAGTTTGCTTTGCTTGCTTTGAGGGTTAAACTGTCTGTGGTGAAGGTTAGATAGATAGGTCTTTATTGTCCCAAGGGAAATTTGTTTCCACAGCCTTACATGTCAATTAGGGTGAGCTTATATTAACATGTATACTATTGTTAATGTCTCTTAGACTTCTTGTCAAAGTAGTCATTTAATCACCATCTTTTTTGTACTTTTTGGGAACTGCTTGAATATAATAAATTATTCTAAATGTAATTGCCTTATTAATTAATATTCATAAAATTCTATAAAGGGAAAACTGGGTTATCATAAAATGCTGTTGAGCATAGTTTGCAAGGGCAACTACTTTATTTGTATTTTTGATTTTCAAAATGTTCATTTAAAATCCACAACTGTGACTTTAGTGCACAAAACATTTGATTTCTACCACTTGAAAAATAATTTTTTTTAATAGAAGACTTCTTTTTTTCTTTTGCATCTCTGATGCCTGAACGGTTGTGAGTGCAGGCACCTGAATGTTTACCAAAAAAAGGCTCAGACAATTATGAAGTGTCATAACTTTGCAACTGGGCCACTAATTGTTTTTCTGTTTACTTTCACTGGATTTTTTAACATTTGTTATTATTGGAAAGTAGGCCGTAGCTGTGTGTTGTATACACTCTGAAACCAGTTTTCAAAATGTCAGCTAACAACTTCCAGTTTTCCGTCATGGCATCTGATGGTGCTGGAATGTCCCGACTGCTTTCTGAATATCAGTCACCCCTTTGCTCACAACACAACTCCAGTTTCACACCTGAAATTACATCACACACTCTGACTGACTGTGTGTTTGTGTGGCGTGGTGTGTAGTACTGTAATGACTGCTTATACAACCCTTCTCATTGCCTGTCAAGACTATTGCTCTGTTACCATGGAAACCATGTGACCAAAAAAATCAGGTTACCATGGGCAGGTGCATATGAGGTGCAGTGTGATGGTTTGTGCCTCAGTCTGTTGCCTGATGCAATCTGACTGCAAGGGGAGCTGGGGTTTGACAGACAGAGGAACCTTGTACAGTGTTTACAATCACTCCAAATGTTTATCTGTACCTGACAAAATACATCAGAATTAACTTTTCAAATATTAGGAGGTTAAAATATGTTTTCTGTATGGGGAAAGACTCACATTTGTTGACTTGCAGTCTTAAATGATTTTTCACAAAGAAATCAGAAAGAAGTGAAAGAAAGATGTAGGTCAAACAGTTGAACGTTATATATAGACAGAGTTTTGTGTGTCTGTGCTGCCCTACAAGACGCGCAAAGGCATTTTGATGCACTGCACCAAATTTGGAACAAAAGACCTTATA
>OOFC01019343.1:0-11210 GCA_900323345.1 Pseudochromis fuscus
GGTCCCAGCTGAGAAAATTTGGAGGTTGTCACTTTGTGCATTTCCAAAATAATAGGGGAGTCAGATTTTGTTAGCTGGCCTAACAAATTCTGACTCCCTCTACAACTTCAATTCTGTGATGACTAAGTATTTGATACCACACACAACAGCAGCAGAGGTGCAGATGTTCCAGCTGAGAAAATTTGGAAGTTGTCACTTCTTGCATTCCCATAATAATAGGGGAGTCAGATTTTGTTAGTGACTGGAATATGAATAATATTTGGCGATTACACCCTGTCCTGCCGACCTCATGTGAGTGAAGCTGAGAGTAGTAGGATCTCCTCCGATGCTATTTAGACACCTGTCACCTCATCATATTTAAAAGGAAAACATGTCCACACTTCACTATTTAATCACCTTTAACCCGCAAACCATTAGAAAACAACAACAAAAACAGTAAGTGTACAACAGAAAACCCGTCAAGTGGCCACAGAGTGAAACGTAAGTCGTGCGCGTTCACGCGTAGGGGGAGTCAGATTTTTCCGGGGAGTGTGAATTTTCGACATGCTCGGAATTAAAGGGTTAAAGAAATATCAGGAAGTGCGTTTTAAAAAGGCTTTTTTTCATTTTCTGTCTCACGACTTTGAGCTAAATTGGACGACACTGTTTTCTTTCACTTCTTCAAATTTCACTATTTATTGCATTTTTAATTTCCAATAAAGCAAGCAGCTGCAGTGCTACCAGCACTTCTGCATTAGCATTATTATTTTTCACACAGGGTAGGAGCGTCTTCTGTAACATCACAGGGGAAGTTGCACCTTCTGTTTTATGAATTTGTTTGTTTGTCCGGTCTGTTTGAGTCAGACCACATCGATGACTTCACTTACCTTCAGAACAAAGCAGAAATCAGTCGGGGCCTTGTATTTGCTCTTTAAGTCTTTCCCGAAGTACACGTTCACATTGTCGAACTGGACAAAGCAGACGAGATCCCGGGACGACTGAGGAGAAATATAAGGGGATTTCATTACAGGTTAATCTTCAGTGTTTATTTTACACCCACTGAACTGAATATCCACACTACAGGTGCATTAGTGGGGCATAATGTACTGTACAAATGGTATGTTTGGGGGTGGGAGCTGCCAAGAGATCCAAGATATACAGTGAGTATAGTGTAGGTATTCAGCAGGGAGTAAAAGCTCTGGTTATATTCAGCGGTGCATGAAACAAGAGCGGGGTTGATAAAGCAGAAAGACTCCACACTTAGTAGTCCCATGGAAGGATGGAGGGGAAAAACCTCATGATATTTCATGAAGGTTTCAGTTGACATAGCAGAAATATCTCCATATCTGCTGGATTTTTATCTATCTCCCATTCTGCGAGTGTGTTCTGAAATTAGGGCGTTAGGGATGTTTACTGTCTGGCCTCAAAATGATGTCCCCCTTTGACCCCTGACCTTGGTCTTCCCCTTGGGCACGTAATAAATTCCCGAGGCCCTCAGCTGGAAGAGCCGCTGCTTCCAGGACTTCTTGCCGTCCTCTTTGAGGTGCAGCACCCCCTCCAGATCCGGCACGATGATGGAAGTCCCGCAGAAGTTTTCCTGCGGAGGTGAAGACGTGATGAATGAAGTTACAGAGAGGAGGTCCCACTGGGAAAACTATCACCTTAAAGATAATATTTCACTTTTAGCCTGTGAGAGTGTGCACATGACCTTATTTACCTGTATTAAGATTTCTTTGTCTTTGTCCTTAATGTCTCTGAGGGCTTTCTTATCCTTCTTCCATAGATAAAAGTTCTGCAGGAATAAAACAGCATTAAGGTTGATTTACTAATATATTTGCACTTTTTATTTTTAATACCAAAGGTTTGGCTTTAGAATAGCAACGCTGGGTTGTTTGATGAGTTCATCGCTTCAGTACAAGTTAATCTGATTGATTCAATCTAACCCGTAATTTGTTATACATACAGAGTACCATCCTAAAACCTTTGCTAACAGCATCCCAAGCAGAAAAACAGTCAGATCATGTTTCAAAAACCCACATCAACCCCCCAAAATCTGCTCCTTTGCCTCCATTTGACTGGAAGACTTTGACTTCAGAGCCTAGTCTGGGTCTTTGTTTTCATCACGGGGCAAAGCCCAGAAGGGAACTTGTGTTTGGTAGCTCCTGTCAAAAGTTCGAACTGTAAATTAACAGGGACGTACTGTATAAAACAGATCCGTCTTTTGTTGGAGCACATGGAAGACATGATGGAGTACTTTAAAAATGAGAATATCTCACCGGTTTTCCAACCCGGCTGTTTGTCTCTGCCAACAGACCGAATCCATTAAATACACCGAGATTATAAAAGGGTCCCATTATATCAACAAACATGCCAAGATCTCGCTGTCTTTCGCCTGAAGCTGTTTTGTCTGATATATTGCAGTGAGGACATAAATGTAAGAGGTCATCCTGCATCGAGGAAAGACATCCCATAATTCAGACAACAATTCAACAGTGAAAATAGCCAGATGGCGCTGAGCTGAAACAATGTGGAGATAGATTTGCACAAACTCAGGCCAAGAATAAGGAGCTAGGCCGTGTTGGACCTTTGAGATATCGCACAGACATCACCTCGGATCACTCAGTGTATAGGCTACTATATTCAGAGAGGTAAATCTAGCCCGTGTTGATTTATAAAGGCGCACACAGTGAGGGGACCAACCTGTGGGTTTTTGAAAACCTCAAATTTTTCCTTTCTCTCCTGAAAGAGGATTTTGTTCTCGCTGTCCCTCGTCCATGCTAGGAGTGGCTCCACAAGGTTCTCGTGGTCTTCGAATGTCCGTTCTGTCAAAAGAAAATTTAAGACAGACAGTGATAGTGTTCAGGTGATTTACTAAAAGCCAACATGTGTATAACTTCAATTTTAGTGTGCAGTGTATTTCACTGGTGGGACAATGGGTTCTACTCATAATGGCTGAAACCAAATTACTCCATTACAAGTCATGATGGATGACTCAAGAGGCTTGAACTGGGAAAGATGCAGAGGGAATCAATGAGTCAGGGGACCCTGAAGCACGACACCCCTGACCACCCTTTGTTGTTTCTTTTTCTTCCTCCGTTCCTCTGACTTATTTGAGTCCTTTAGTCCAATCTGATATGTACTTTTATTACACTGTTTCTTTTCCATGCATAAAACAGCTGGCCAGCAGGAGGAGGGGCGGAGTTTTTCTGTGTGTGTAAGGGCCCAGAAATCTATTGTCTTGTTATATAAAGCCACCTTGGGTCAAGTAAAAGTCCTGTGGTTTGAAAAAGTAAAAACACAGAGTTTTTGGCTTAAGCATCAAGGTAAAAGTTTAAGGTAAAAGTATTAAGATTATTCATATGCAGGTTGTATTGTAACATTGAAGTAAATTTATGTGACTCTATATCCGTTAAATGTAGTTTTACTTATTTTATGTTTGAAGTACAACTTGTAGCAACTCCCTTTTCCACCGAGCTGGTTCCAGTGCTAGGAGCCAGTTTCTGACTTAGCACCAGTTAGTTGTGTTTCCACCGTCGTGAGCATCAGCTCCAGCGGCTAAAACTGGGGCTAAGTCAGGTACCAACTCCTTGCTGGGCCAGAGCTCAGCACCGACACCGACACAGCTAGCAACAGTAGCAGAGTAGAGTAGTGAAAATAAGGTGGCTACTACCAGTTGGATGTTTTGGTTCTGGATGTCAATGTAGACTTGCAAAACCAAGAACAACACTTGTTTGCACACGATGAGCTCCTCCATTTAAACATTAATACAGCAAGAGTGCACTTCACCATCATATGCGATCAGGAAGGACATTGTGATTTCCCAAAACGGAATAAATACCGCACGTAGCAATGCTAAACTGCTTTGTTAACTCAATCATGTTGTAACTAGAATAAAAAAAATATTTTCATGGACTGATAGTAACAGGGTAACAGTAGTTTGTTAACAGTGGCTAGCTTGTTAGCGGCCGGTTGTTGGGGCACCGCCTACCTATCCAGCGACGTATTGACGTTTTACAAAGCCATAACGCCGTGGTCTAAACACTGCTGCCCTCTTGTGGTGAAAGGTTTGGGGTTAGGTACACTATCTTCTTAAAAAATGGCTGTTAAAAGGGGTTTTTCTGGATGTTTTACAGATAGGATCCCACTCTCTGATCTTGCGTAAAATGTAATATTTTTTTCTATTTCCCACAAAACACTGATCAATATCTCTTCAGGTTTTTTTTCCCTGTAATGTTGCAAACAAACAAACCAATAAAGACGAAGACATAACAACCTTGATGGAGGCAATTAGTGGCCAAAATGTCAACAAGTCCTCATCTTGAAAAGGACTGTGATTATACAGATGTAGAAATTTAAAACCCCAATGAAACTGTGTGTACACGACAACTTTATCGTGACACCATCTTGTTTATTCTGGGTCAGCTCGAAAACTGAACTGAAGGGAACTACAGTGTCCAGTGTCAAAGTTAGAGAAGTTCTCCTTTTGCCTCTGAGACGGCCGTCATCTGCTCAACCACAAGCAGCCACTTGTCTGAACAATGATAAGGTCACTGCATTACATACACACCGCAAACACAACCATTTTTCTTGTGATAACAGTCTGGAAACAGTGGAGTCGTACAAAATTGAGACGTTCAAGTTAGAAACAAGTACCTTTAAATTTCACAGCACTGTGTTATTGTAAATGTATTTTCTTTCTTTCTCCCTCCTGCAGTAAATCCAGCTAATCTGTCTCCAATCAGCCATAAAATACTGTTTGATGCCGAAGATTAAAACGTCCCCAGTTTACTGTCTTACACTTACTCTGCAGTACGTTATTATTTAAACCGAAATATACAGTACAGTACGACACTCAAAGTCAAAACAAAACGCTTTACCACACGGCTCGTATTTCACTCTGTCACAAAATCTTTAAATCAGCTGAGCTCGCTTCAAAGTCATTTTCACAGCTTCGCAACTGTCTGTTTCAAATGGGCTGAGTTAAGGAAAAGGCCTGATAAAACACACCGGTACCCATTTGCTGAAAGGACTGTAAATGGCAGTAAACTTCAAAAACACATTAAGAGCACTCTCCTCCTCTTCCTCCTCCTCTTCCTCCTCCTCTCTGCCCACCCACACACTTGGTATTGTAGATCTCCATCCTGTTCTGGCCATTCGACTGTACTTTGGTCTCCAATTACAGGTTACCAACCGAGGCAGAGGTAGGCATTAAATAAATTGCTGCCAGGGTTCCAGACTACAGTTTGACTATTACAATCATTAAGTGGATGGTGTGACTGTGCTGCTGGAGTAACTTATTAGGAGCGAAAAAAAAAAGAAAAGAAAAGTTTAAATCCCTTTGAAGTGCATCAACCACATGGTGCCTCTCAGTAGTGCGCATGGTGAGCACATGGGTGAGTTTAACAGCAGAGATCTGTTTGAAGATGGTGTTGCTGTTGAGCTCTGTGGGTGTTTATTGGGCCTTGACTGTTTTTTGTTGATAAAGATTAAAAGGTCAGATAAATGTAAGTAGTCAGAACACATAACACTCTTGGGTGGTTTAAGGACATAAAAAAAACTTCCAGTTTCCAGTGTGATAGTGTCACGTTAGTCAAAGATGACACAAGGCTCCATCCACCCTCGTGTCCATGAGTCAGATGGTCCACACAGAGGGATTTTTTTTTTTTTTTTTTTTGGGTGCATGCTATACATAGCAATCTGTGTCAGACGGCTAATTTAAACAGGATCTATGATTTACTTAGTGATGACCAAGGGAAACACCCATCTCTCCATGTGTATTTTTATACTCAAACAAAGAAGCATGAATAATACGAGTTAATCTGCAGTAATGAATGGAGTTGTAAAAGTATGTGATTCATAACTGCTACTTTGTAACAAGTACTTAAAGGAAGAGGCTGATTGGAGTTTAATTTTTTCTTCTTTTCAACTGATATCAAGAAAAAATAAAAGCATCACTGGATTGATTGGACTCACATCTAAAATCTGATACAGCTCATCACTCTGTGCTGTTTGACTCTAATATTAAAATAAATAAAACTATCAATGGCCCACACGGTTACACTGGTTTATAGATTTTTCCGTATCATAGTTTGTTTTTTTGCTGTTAATACCAACAGGCCAACGATGTATTAATCCACAGCTGAAAATAGTCCCCAGGAAAGTTACAGTACCCTTAGAAAATTACTGAAACTGTATATTTATGATGAATGTCTGAAGACTCGTCAGTATGGGACAAATAAGAAGCTGCAGACAGTGTACGGGAAATCTTGCAAAATGAACTTCCTGTTTTCCCTCTGGATGGAATTTGTTGAAAAAAAAAAAAGAATAATTACACCCTAATCCATTAATTTAGTGCGTCACAGCTGCGTATGAAATTTCTTGAAAGATTTTAAAGCGAAATAATATTGACTTAGGTTTTTATTCCTCACTCAGGCTAATGGCTTTACCACCAGTATTTCATTAAAGCGGTTTCAGGATGGAGTAAAATGAGTCACCGTGGATGATATATAAGATTGGTTCTTTAAAAAAAAAAAAGAAGAAGAAGAAAACAAATTAATTATCTGTGTAACAATCTGATGAAGTTGTAAGAAAACAGAGAAAACAGATGGTAATGAGCGAGTCCGGCAGCTGAAGTAAATATAGCACAGACAGCTCAGACTGAGGATTGAGATCATAAGGCTTCTATTTCCGCATGACAGGGAGGATGACTGACAGTGTCCGATACAGCAAATTAAACCCACCTGTCTACACTGCCTGGGTGTGTGTGTGTGTGTGGACAAGAGAGCGAACGAGAGTATTGAAAAGAGAGGAGGAGGAGGGGGAGGGGGAGGGAGATGGATGGGAGTAAGATCAGTGTTTCAATGTGAGCTCGCTGCAGTGTGGCTGCCACCGTGCCAATAAAAACACAGTCCATCATCTGGACCAGGATGAAATATCCCACCCTGTACACTGTACTGTGTGTGTGTGTGTGTGTGTAGCTGACAATTCATATAAAAACACACTGAAGGCTTGTGTTGTGGTAATCTACCACCACTGTGCTTTTCTGGTTGTTGTTGATATATATTTGCTGCTCAGCTTGTGCTCACAGCTGAGGTGTTTCTGCACGACATCACCCACAAATCACTCATCAGTGAATCAGTGCCACCACAAGTGAGACGTCTTTTTCTCTGTATCCTTCCCCAGTGAACTTTTGGAAATTACTTATAGCAGCAACTTGGTATTTGTTATTTTTTTATAGCACCTTTTCATCTTCCCATGAAAACACTTAAGCTGCAGTTTTAATCAACAACACAACTAACGAAATAGCCACACACTGAGTCACAACGGTGCTGTAGTCACTGGTGATTGTTAATAGATTAGCCACGGTCACACTGTAAAATTCAATAAGTTGGATTCACCTGAAAAAATATGCAAACTCATCTCAATAAAACAATAAAACTAGAATGTGTTTATTGTGAGTGTGCAGTAATTAGAGTCAAGTACAACAAACAAACTTTTTAATCTTCTCTAACTTAAAAGCAACGCACTGTGATAGCATTTGTTATATTGGGTGTACTGCTTAATCAAAGTGGACTTAAATAAACCCATTTATCAATTCATCTCACTTATTTGAACAGAGAAAATTGCACTGTATAATTACTGGATTTTGCTAAGTTACTTCAACTCAAATACTTAAGTGTCGATAACAAGTTGATAAATTGAGTTGAGTCCACTTGTGTTTTTTTATTTGTTAATATTCAGTGCATAAACACTCTTCAACCCACACAAAGGCTTCATTTTCCTTCAGTCTCACCCAGGTTACCATGGTTTTTAAAACACATCTGAATCTGTTATTTATGAGGTGTTATCAGGAGATATTGTCCATCTCTCACTGTATGCTGATGACACACAGCTTTATATAAGTGTGTGTCAAGACTACACATAACCAAATTATGCTTCTTCTTCTTTTTAGAAGTATTTCAGATGCAGTGTAATGTAAGTACAAATGGGGTATGCTACAAAATCATCCTTTTAAAGTGATTGTCAGAGAGATTAATCCATAATTTCATATCCAATAGACTCGAAACCTATCGACTCAAAACGTCTTAAGACTAAAATTTTGATTCAGTATTTAATTAACACCAAATTGTTTACTTCACTCAATTATTGTTTTGGAATATAAGTGTTTGTATTTTATGTTCATGTTTATATTATCGCTTCTATTATTTTTGTTATTACTGTTCAGTCATCTGTAAAGAAGAAACACAGCACCATGTAGCGTCCACTGTGTGGTCAACGTGACGGTAACTCACCAAGCTGCAGGTCGGGGTTGGTCTCGCACAGGCTCCAGTCCACGTTACAGTCACAGTGAGTCTTCTCAAACATGTTGTCCAGAACCTCCCTGACATTTTGTCTCTCGTCCACCATCAGAGTCTTGGAGCAGCCGTCATTCATCAGCACCTTCACCACCAACTGTCAGAAAAATGGACATTTAACTTTATTTTTTCCAACAAAACAAACTAAAACACCCCTTCAATTCCAACAAGTGAGTGATTTTTTTAATAAATAGTTTAAATTGAAGAATCCTATGGTCTTAATAAACACAACTTCATATTTAAAGTACAGATATGTCTTTTTCTTAAACTCTTCGCTAGAAAGTAAAGACGTATTTCACACAAAATCTAATCTTTTCTGTGTGACAGATGGACATTTCTGAAGGTTTCCCTCATGTTGTGGATAGCAGCAGGTGTCCAGCCTTAAACCTCATGGAGCATGTTTATTTGCCATGTTAATTACAGGCCACGTGCACTAATTGGTTGTTTCTGCGTCCTAATGTTAGCTCAACAAGCAAAGTCCAAGCATCAGCACTTCTGTCTTTCCATTCTGCATTTTTCCAGTCATTTCTTCCACATTGTATTTTTGCACCTGAACCCAGAGATGAATTTTTGCTCTGGAGTGTAACACTGCTTTTCCTCGCATGCTCATATGGCTTCACACTTCCTCTCATCTGGAAACAAATCCAGCTTTGGGAAGCTGAGGAGTTTTACAGAACCGAGGTCAGAACCGAGGTCGCTTGCCTTTTGTCATAAAAATGTGGGTTTTAGAGATGTTATCACAAGAGGATTTAGAGTGTTAGATCACATGTCGCTCGCTGTCGACCTTCCCTGAAAAACAATCCGGTTTTGACATGTGGTTGAATGAAATATCACTGGATATCAAATGGTTTCACCTCTTCGTACTTCCTCGTGCAAAGAGGGGATCTTCAAAATAAAACAGTCCATGCTGAAAACATGCTCGTGAACCAGTGGGTTCATCTGAAACCTGAAGGCCTCTGACCACAGAGCGTTTTGAGGAAACCACCGACAATGCACCTTGCTCTTCAGTTTCTAACAAGCCAGAAACAGATGTTCCTGTGAAACTGGTCAGTGGCCTGTGTTTCCTCAGCTGCCACATCCACACATGGTCATTTGCAAAACTTATTAAGCTGCTTAGACAACTTCTAAGAATTTGTAATTGCAAACTTAACTGGAAAAACACCGTCAAAGCAATCACACCCTGGAAAAGTTCTGGTATTATCAGTCACATCACCGATGATAAAAGAGCTGCGTGTCACCGGCATGAAAGTGGTTTGCTTTTGTGTAAAATTGCAGATCTTGATGCGTAGCTTTTGCATGCGAGACCACATGTCTGTGCTTTTTTGTGCCGCTTTGAAGATGAGAAAGTGTCCACATATCACCCGGAGAGGAAACCGCGCTGTCCTGCAGGATGTTGGCTGGATGAAAGTAGCCATCCATTACCGTGATTAATGGCTCTTCCAAAACAGAGAGGAAGAAAGAGCCATGCTACGCTTGACCATTAAGTCTTTTATAGTGACGTCCAGGTAGCCGTAACTCTGAGTGTCTTTACTGTTGCCAGTGGATGTCAGATCAGAGGACAATGCACCAAGTCAGTGTTAGCTCATCTTACCTTCTTCACTTTAGCTTCCTTCAGCTTCTCAAGGGCAAGTTTGATTTTGTCTGCTTTCATCTGGGCCTCGATTTCCTCCTGTAAACAACACAAACAATAACACACACAGTTATTAGACAGTCGAAATACATCTGCCACTTGTTATAATTTTGCACGAGTGAGATATACTATGTGTCTGTGGTGGAGCTGCACCATCTTTGGAAAATCCTTCCCATAAATCACTTTTAAAAGTTAATAAACTGCAAAACCATTTCATAATTTTTAAAGAAACAGTTGGAAAATGCTGTAGGTTCACTCTCTTTTTCTTCAGCCAGCAGCCCGTTACCTTAGCATCTGCTGCCGGGGGGATTATTAACTGCCAGATGCATCAAAGCCAAATAATTTGCACGACGCCAGCGTTAGCGTTTTTCACGGAAAACTATCATATACTCAAAATCCAGACTTCTGGATTGGATACCTCAACATATAAAATTATGAATCGCAGTAAATGCTTGAAGGTCAGCACAGTTAAAAGCTGACAACTAAGCTGTAATTGGTTTCACACTAAAGAGAAGTGACAGTGAGATGTGATCGGATCATTAGATCCAAGGTCGGGTTCTGTAACTGATTACAGACACAGTGTAATGACTAATCAGCTCTTTACAATTAAATGTTCACGACAAACCTGAGACACTATATTTGATCCATAGACTGTGGATTGAATGACCAAGCTAATGTCGCCATGTTGGTTTTTTGGAGGCAGAAGTGACCTTATTTGGATATGAAGGGAGGAGTGAGGAGGCGGGGCTGACCCTTGAACCTGAGGACACTGCCCAATGTATATGAGACTTCAAACTAAATATTCCTCTTTTTGAAGCTTAATATCGACTGAATGATGAAATGATTTTCAGATAAACTGGACTTTGGCTAATGACATCAGAATGACTTGTGGAATAAAATATATTGACTGAGTATTATATTACTAAAAATTATGATTTTTGAATTGAAGTCAATTAAAGTTTTTCAGCCTTTAGTGGCCATTTGTGGTATTGCACTTTCTTGCACTTCTGGTTGCTTTGCCCATTTCTATGAACAGACTATATTTGATGATACAAAGGCTAAATTAAGGTTCAATACTTTCATTAATGCATTTAAATTTTGTATTTTCAACTTAAATCTGTGTGCTTTTTACTTTTTTTGGGGGGCTGTATGTTTGCTGCTGGTACCCCAAGGGATCTCTCAAGGGATTAATAAAGTATCTATCTATCTATCTATCTATCTATCTATCTATCTATCTATCTATCTAT
>OOFC01019345.1:6076-36434 GCA_900323345.1 Pseudochromis fuscus
CTTCCTATCACTGCTGCGGGTACAAAAAAAAAAAAGAAAAAAAGGAGGGGGCGGGTTTTGTGTCCTGTGATGTCACACACCGTGAAGAACGCCGCGGTTTCACGAGAAGTGGCCACATTTTTAAAGAGTAAAATTTCCTCCATGTTCAACAAGGTTACGTAAAAGTCCACTAATACTCTGTTACACAAACAAATTCCAGATGGATGACTCAAGCGTTGGCTACATGTCCTGACTTCTGAGATTGAGAAATTCCTGATTTTGAGAACATCCACAAATTGCTGTAAATAACAAACAGAGCGTTTTAACCCGCAGCAGTGTGTACCCTCTCCCCTCCCCTGTTATGGGAAGTGGGGATGAGAGATTTGAACAAAGGTGACTCGTGTGATGTGATGTGTTGCCACTTCCAATCATAAATGTGTCAGTATCCTGCCTGAGTTTTTAGAGTAAAGTAAAACTGGAGGAGTGAGGTAGGGGGGGGGGAGATAAGACTGAGAGTTGGTTAGTGAATGAAAAAGGAAAGAATAAAAAATAGAGAGAGGTTAAGAGGAGTGTGATCGTTTCGCATAAAATGTGGTCGCGTTTGCTCAAGGCACACAGGTTATGACCAACATCTGAAGGGTTTCCTGATACTCCTCTGAATGAGTCACACTTCTCAGAGGCTACAATCAATTCCTTGAATTGTTACTAAGAGAGCAACTCCCCTCCCCTCCCTCCTCTGTCTCCTCCTATTTGTCTATCTATGGTTATCATTTTCTCATTCATGTGGAGTGTGTCACACAAGCTGTCTGCCTTTCATGCTGCAAAGACAATTCAACTGCTACTACTCTCATCCTTCACCAGGTAGAGATGATAACAGTGATGTGCTCCAATAAAGTCTGATAATTCAGTAAACCTCACAAACTGCGTGATCTGATGACAGACTCCTGGACCATGGCGTACAGATGTGAGATTACACCGAGGTAGATGGTATCACACAAAGGCGCCCAGTTCCAGTGAAAGGCACCAGGGTTACATAGGACTTTGTGAGAAATCCTGAAACAGCCACATTTGGCCCAGATCACCCAATTTCGTCAGAATGAAAGTGATTCTTTATAACACAATTGCCCTTTTCCAGTTAATTACAGTTGCAGCAGCACCGTGGAATATTTTAGCCAACATTCATCACATCAACTGGAAAATTGATCCACTTCCCCTCTCGCTCTCTCAATGTTGAAGTTTCAAAAAGACAAACTGAACCTCACACACACTTGGTTATTGATAGCGTGCTTCCCAGTAACCTCACTGTCCTTCCTGCAGCTGCGTTTCTTGGTGATCGGTTCACATTCACACGTTTTTTTTTTTAAACGTTTGCACCTGTGCAATCCATCCCTCACAGTGTTTCATGCAAAATACTCAGAAGTACTTCAGAACTTCCTGATATGTAAGTTGAGCAAGTGTAGTTCTGGTTAGAGGACTTTTGTAAGTGTGTGTGCTGTGTATTAGAGCATCTTTGTGACGGGACATACAGCGAGGATGTTGAAATATTTTGTTTCCTGTTTTGACCAATGTTGCAATTATTACATTTACGTTCCAGTATTTCTGTGGTTGCACTTCCCAAACGGGTGATCTTCAGTGACCAGCTCAGAAAAATCTTGTTCAGAAAAGCAACACATCAGATGTGGGTATAAAGACAGAAGAACATGAAAGTTTAGACTGTGTACAGAAATGGACGAAGCAAACGTGACGTCACCTGTTGGTTTGTGGAGGCCAGGAGTTTGGTATTTGAACCATCAGCATGTTGGTTGTTCGGAGCCAGAAGTTGAAAATATTTGTTTATGACAAGGAGTGAGGAGGCGGGTCTGACCCTTGAACCCGAGATCACTGCCCAGTGTCTATGAGACTGGACTTGTTGTCAATCCAGCTAACCACGCCCCTAAAGCCTAATATCTACGTAATTATGTTTTTTCCCAGATGGACCACCACATCCCTAATTACAAGAATTAACTTTCATCAGAATGACTTGAGAAAAATGATTAATGACCGAGTATTTCATGACTGAAAAATGTCCATTTTTGAGTTGAAGTCAATTGGAGTGTTTTTTGGAGTCAGCCTCCAGTGGCCGTTGGGAGTATTGCATGAAACATTCCTTGAGCAGGATGTGTGTCCATGTATGTGTCATTGTGCGGATGTTGGGAAGAGTGATCCATCCCATTGTACAGTCACTGTGTAATTTTTGTGACTCAACCTGCAGGAACAGACTCTAATAACCACCCTTATTCATTCAAAAGCTTCATGAGATATCTTTCTACACTGTGCTGACTGATCAGTTAGCCAATCAGAGTTAGAGATCCATTACGAAACTTGTACAGAGAGTCCCCCCCCACTGTCTCACACTGTGGTGATTTCTGTTGAAGTTTCCCATCTGGGTACTTCCTCTACACTAAGTGGAACAACCACTGATACCAAATTATATACCAGAGCCAAGATGAGGAACACTATTGTGCTGCTATGGTAATCATGAACCTCTGAATTGGACACCACTGCCTCGCCTCACGTCGCCTCGGTTGTGTTTCCATCACAGGGGATAGTCCCTCCTCCATGTAGGTGGTGGTCAGACGAAGGAGGAGGAAGCTGATGAAGTAATCTTCAGAATAACTACCGTCTTTTCCGGACTATAAGCCGCTACTTTTTTCCGAACTTTGAATTTAAACACCGGTGTGGCTCATGTATCAGCGGCACGAAGCTCATTAGCTTTTTACAAGCTAGCAAGCTCCGTGCCGCCAATATGTTTAGCATCGTCACATCAGACGCGCTCAGAGTGGACCACATGAAACTGTTTGAATAAATTCAATAGCGGCTTATAGACAGGTGAGCTCAATAGTCTAGAAAATATGGTAATAACCAAATATGTTTTAAATTTATTAAGTTAGAGCCTGTTTAAAAACTTGCCCCAACGTTTTCAGAGATATGAGCTCTCACTACAACCTCCGTCAGCTGTTCGACCAACCGGGTGCTCCGGGTTTTTCTTTTTTCAGTTGACGTTTTTAAATATAATTTTAACGTTGCACTAAAGCGCTGTTATTGTAGATTAAACCAATCTATTTGGTGGTTTTTCCCACATTGTAGAAATGTGTTATTCTGACTAGAACCGTGCCGACTGTCGGCTTGTGGGTACAAATGTTTGCGTGCTGCACAGTGATGACACAATGACGATTCTGACCCATAAAATTTTAGTACCTGCTAGTACCTGACCGGGTACTTTCTTGGAACTGCAGGAGAGGAAGTACTAAAAAAGTCGTACCAGGTACTAAGTTCCAGGTACTTTCCACCAATGAAAGAGCCCCACAAACCGAGTAGTGTCAAGTTGAGTCGAGTTGGTACCATGTAGTGGAAAAGCTCCATATGACTGCAGCGTGAGATGCCTGCAGAAAAAGATGTTTGCACTGAAAAATATCTCTTAAAGAGAGAAGAGATAGTGAGAGAAAAGCATTTGATGAATTCCAAGTTTCCACTGCTTCCAAATCTCCATATATTAAAGTCATGAGTCAGCCCATTAAAATGAGTCTGCCTGCGTGTTTCCTGTCCTCTCCTGACCTCTGAGCTCATTTTTCTAAACTCTGTTTACTTACCATCACACACATGGAAAGAGCACTCAGCAAAGTTTTAAATATTCAAGACGTATTCTTCAAGTTTCATCAATACGTTTTCCTTTCTCCGGGTTTGTTACCTAGCAACAGTTTTTGGCCCCTCCTCCTGCAGGATCTTGCTGTTTCCAGTGTAGTGAGTCAGTTCAGTTTAACTGTGATTATTGTTGTTTTCCAAGAGGAGTCACAGGAGGAGTATTCCCATAACTTTTTTCCTTTTTCTTCTTGCTTTCATTAATGCTTCACAAACTGTGTCACAATCTGCAATGGCTCAGTAATGATCAGTACTGTGCCTGAGCCTCCCCCCTTTTCCCTTAAGGAGAAAATCAATTCTTGGAAGTCCACATACAACACGTCCCCCAAATTGTTTCACAGAAATCCACACTCATAAAGTTCATATTCTTTCAACATCACAGTCAGGCTGCAAATATCCCATTTTACTTCAGCCACAAGGTTTGTGCTGGATAGTAAAATAAAGCCAGTGGTCATTGAAAATGAAGCAAAAATGATACAGATGTTACAAGTTATAGAGATTAATTTAATTTCAACTGGACCTGCACTGATGACTACAAAGTGTTAAACTCAACCTTTTGTTATTATCATTAGCATGTTTACAGATCAATTGTAATCTCTTTTTCAAGAGTAAAAAAGTACTAATATAATCATCCCAGTGGAGGTCTAGCAGAGCATGAAAAGAAATAAAAGTGTCCTTTCCTTTGTCCCTGTTGACAGTGCCATTGTGTCTGCAGTTGATGCGGCACAGTTCTTAATTAACCCTTGTGCACAAAAACCCCAATTAGTTGACCCAACAGATCAGGCACTATTGTTCAAAGCAGCTTACGTCAAGCATCTTCTTGTAAAACTTAATTGGAAACTGGACCTCTTCACCCCGTCATGTACCTCACGCTGAATTAAAGTCACCAACACTGAGGGTTTGTGCAGCACTGAAGCAAAAACTAACAAAAAAGCTCCAATTAAATGCTATAAAACTCCATTCCAGCGTTATTTAGCAAAATGGAGTCAGTAATGGAAATCACTGGTGTGGGTTTTCACATTAACAAAAGAGCAAAAAACTGGAAGATCTTGTTTCCTTTTCAGCTTCACAGTAGTGACCTTTGCTATCATGATATCTGAGCTCGAGCTGTGGAAGCAGGCTAGCAGTGGGACATGCTTTGAAGACCGTGTGTGGGCTGCTGAGAAGCACCAAACACTGTACACTATTTGATTGTTCCCCGCTCGCCAGTCTGCAGCATTTCCATGGAAGCGGCAGGAGCTGTTTCTGGCGTACTCTCTGCGCCGTGCGGTTTTTCCTTTGACGTGAGAGATCTGAGTGTCTTCAGCGCACATCTCCATGGCAGCCGCTTGTTTTCACTAGTATACCTTTCATGTTCTGGCAGGAATTTCATACTGAAAACAGAGTGAATGGGTCTGTCTACAGGTTTTTTTTTGTGCTGGATGATCCAAAAAAGGATTAGAAATACAACACCGCTGCATTTTTCCCGTCTCCTCAAGGGGATTTATCTGCAGATGCCTTTGTTGTGACTTATTGTGCTTAACCAAATCAAGGGATCAGTTGTAAATCCTGTGTTAAACAGTACAGTGGTCTACTTCAAGGAGTTGTTTTTTGGGGGTTTTTTGTGAAAAAGATTGTTTGTGATTGGGTTTTTCCAAAGCTGTTTAGGTTCTGGGTTGCATGAAATTTTCAAAAAGTACAAGTGAGAACCTGCCATTTGACAAAGACATGTCAGAGGGAGTAAAAAAGAACAATTTAACACCCACGCGCCTGAAAGGACTGAAGCAGATTGAAAATGCATTAAATCCAACAGGGAGCAGGAGCTTGAGGACAATGTAGAATTCCAGATGTGGATGTTTCAAACTCAATTAGGACACTATTGTTAAACCAATGCTGACTGCACTTCAACTGCTCAATCTATAAGCACAAATAATGTTTTTAGATTTTAAATGGAGGCCAGTTGTGACACAGAAAGTCCATTGTTATAATGAAGCATGACCTCCTCTGTTTCCATGTTTTGTTTTGTGTTTTTTATTGTTGTGCACTGATGGAAAGATCCAACAGTGAAACATACTGCACACAAGGCTGATCATAGATTTAAATACTGTGCCATCTGTTATTATTTCCCAGTTGATGCATTTGGCTGAAAAGTCTCATGTCAGTGTACTAGTAGGCCCAACTACAAAGCTGTGAGCAAGATATTATCATGAGCCTAACCACTAAAATAAAAAAGAGCTGGGTATAACCACTGTGGTTATCACCCTCTACATTATCAATGAACTTGTCAGCATGGACTGCGGAGCACATCTAAATTTGGTTGGGCCCACTCCTACTATGAGTCCATAAACGCACCTTGCCCGCGCACACACGAGCACGAGGTAAAAAACACAACAAAAGCAACCAGCTGACTGACTGTCGTTACAGTGTTGCAGAAATCCCGCGACTAGGAGAAGTGGTCTCATACAATAAAATGTAACATGAATGTTAAACTCACCACTGCTTCTTAATTGCTGAAGTCTCTGGTAAACTCCATGTCTCTGTATTGTGGAAAACATTATTTAACCCACTAACATTGGGCGTATCGCTGGTGAAAAAGAGTGACTAGCATAAACTAATTTACTGTAATGACTCGGCCATTTGCGCTCGCGACGTGACTCCAGCTGATTCTGAAAGCCGACAGCGGAGCTTCCGTACACTACCGTAATGTATGGAATATATACGAAAGGCTCCACTTGTTGCCTTTGAGAATCAGCTGGAATCAAGTGGCAGAGGAATTACGGTGATTACATTGACACGTCACTTCCTGTCAGCGGCTGAATGTTCGGGATGAAAGAGTTCATGCTTTCTGATATGTGGGTGGGACACAATGCAGCAGGCATATGTAACTTATTTACCTGGTGTTTTTTCCTCAGGTTATCTTTTACTTTCCTTATTGTCAGTCATTATTTGTTAATTTTATTAACCTTTATTTAACAGGATTTATTTCCCATTGAGATACAAAATCTCTTTTGCAGGGGAGTCCTGGCTAAGACAGCAGTTTATATTATTTAATTAAAACATCTTAATAAGTTTTAGCTGCAGTGTGTTACATTTATTTACATACTATTTAAACAATAAGGATTTATGATGAGGTATTCTTTTATTGTTACCTGGCAAGGTATTTAAATCAACTCCACCTTCACCAGCTAATAACACTGATACATCAGTAATCCATAAATAATCTATTACCAGTCTACATACTGAGTATTTTTGTTTTGTTTTGTTTTTGTCTTTTTTTAATTCCAGTTTCTGAGTTTATGTTTTGGTCATTTTATTCATTTATTTATTTATTTTTAGTTAGTGTATAAGTAGATTAGTAGATAAAAACAACAACAACTTCTTCTACCATTGCATCCAGTAAGCGACTGCAGTCTTTGCTGACACACCATCCCGGCACTCCACAGAGTCATTCAGGGTCACCCAGTCACCTGATGATCTCTGTTACAGGAAGGACCTGTTGTCCCCTCTCTGGTTTCAGCTCATTGTTCCTTTATTGTAAAGTTCAGGTGCACGTACAGTGTAAATATTACCTAGAAGTTATGTACACACCCGCACACATCACATGCTGCCAAGTTTCCTCTTATCTTTCTGAGAACTGTGATTATCAGATCGCTTTCAGAACAAATTTCTTGTCAAGATAATGCAAGAAAAGAGACATTTTCATTTCCCTGAACTGGATGCAGAACAAGATGGAGGAACATAAAACACAATAAGTGAGTGTGATAGTGTGGTCATATAACTTTGTGTCCTTCTATGACCCTGATGTGATCATGTTGCTTTAACTGGCTCTCACAGCCTTTACTAAGCAATTACTTTAATCATGAAGCATGAGAGTCATTTAGTTTCAAGAATAAACCTCCACCTGTACTAGATAAACATTTACATACTCACTATCTTACAGGTTTGCACTTCCAACGAAGAAATATAATCAAGTATAATTTAGATAAGAACCAGATAATGCAACATGGGAAAGGTTTACGCTTTGTCTAATTATTTTAAAGTTGTTACTTTGTGCTCTTATATTTTAATTGCTTGATAATTTAACACATTCAATAGAGGTGAATATTTTAAAACAGAGGTCAGGAGGTGGTGGTAATTGTGCCGTGAAGTACCAGGAGACCACAGGTGTTCAGTCCAGAAGTATGTACTGTGTGTGTGTGTGTGTGTGATCAGTGGTTTTGTATCATATCTCAGATGACTGATCAGCACATTATAAGAACAGAGTAGAGACACATTCATCTCTCCATCTGTTTCACACCACATTTAAAAAGCTCAGAGGAAATTTCTGAGGAACAGCAAGTCACACCCCATGTGATGAGTGTGTGTCTGCCAGCTGTTACTTTGTGTGTGATAGTGCACAGCACAGCCAGACTGACACCTGTGGGTGTATCACTATCTTTAGACACCATGAGAATAGATGTCTGTCGAGTTCATACCCGGTGAGTGCTGAGGGAATCCCTGGTATATTACTGAAATAATTTGAGTACCTCTGTGGTTAGGTGCCGGGTAACTCGTGCAAAACTGCAGCTTTACAAGAGTGAGGAAGTTGCATTATGCTCTTCTCTATTTCATATGTAAAACTGCTGAGTTGTCTGGCACTGTTTCACTAATTAAATAATAAGGGATAAACCAAGACTTCTCTCTTTAAACATTGTAGAAATCCATTTATTGTCAGTGCGAGAAAAGTGTGAAAAAGTGTGCGGTACATTCATGAATGCTGCCTTGTTTTGTTACCATGGTGATGGCAACTTGTGCTGCAGACACTGTTAGCGTGAGCATAGCGCATTCATCAACTACGTCACAGGAACTCAAGCTTCCTGACACCACAAAGACGCACCCTCTGCTCCACACAAACACACATAGCGGTATTATGTAATGACAAGAGACAATCCCTGTTATACAATGCGAAGGCTATTTATCAAACATACGTTCAAGTTATTTTGGTAACAATCACGAGTGTCATCCCGTATTATTCTGACGTCTATTTTAAACTTCTTTGAGATTATTTTCCAGCCAATACTTTCAACAGCAGCTTTACCAGCACACACACGAGGTGACTGCATGATACGCAAATACAGTGAACAAATGCGTTTGTTTGAAGCAGTCAGATAAGATGATCAGGAAGTGAGTCAGGGTATCACCACAGCAGAGCACAGCAACAAGCTTGTTAAAGACCTCACCACATTTTTTCCATCTTACTCTATCTGCTCAGTGTCATTTGATTACTGATTATAATTTTCATGCCGCTTGTAATACCCTGCTGTGTACGGGTGCCCTGTGTTTTCCCACACTGCAGCTAATGAAGGCCGTGTTTGCACAGTGTATTGAAGTATCTTGCCCAGGAACCATCTACCAGAAATATGTCATTTCACTGCGGGCCAGCCTCCTGCCTACGATACAACAGGCTGCTTCTTGTAGCAGTGACTCAGAGGGTGTTTCCCAGCAGGAGGAGGACTGTTCGGGATTTCGCTTCAGCTGACATTGTTTACATTCACAACCTGCCTGACGATTACAACTACTGCTAATTTGGTTTCTGGAAATGTAGAATAGGAAACAAAAAGCATCTGTGATTTACCTGAACTGGCATCCATTCTCATTTTTCTATTTACTGAGTGAAAGAAAAACTAAACAAGCAGTTAAATTATCTAATCTGTCACACGCTGGGTTTCCAGTTAATTTTTAAACCTGTGGACTGGTATGGTTCATAACGCAGATCACTGTTGTGTAACTATCTCACTACGTCGGTGTGGGGGAGCTCACCGTGACATGGCGTCAACTCCGCGTGACTCAAAGATGTATTTCTGCTATAAAAGAAATGAACGGTTGCGTAACATGTATGACATTAACAAAAAAAGTCTTCATTGTCATGTACTTGTTTGGCTGGTTTCCAGTAAAACTGTGGGCAGGTTTCACACTACAATAGACGTTATAGCAGGAGTAACAGTTTAGTGACTCAACTCAAAGCATCTCTGTTTAATTCCATTTACAAAATCACAAAATCACCACTTCTGGAAAAGTAACTCAAGTGGGTAAACCCGTGAAACCAACTGTGATTCATTACAACAGCTCAGCTTTGATTGACAGAAATATGCAACACTACACTACTGCACATTGTCAACTGTCATTTCTGAATGAAGCTATAGCCAAACATTTATTTATATACAGTAGTGCTCATCAGTCAAATGATTCAAATTGTTAATCAGATTAATCTCAGGGTTCCTGTTGATTAATTTTGATTAATCACGATTAAATATCATTACTTTTTAATCTATATTAATCGCGTTTCATTTTGCATGAGGGTGGTTTGTCACAAGCTGGGTGATGTGTTAGCTGAAGTGCTAGCAGTATGTACTAATGTATGTTTTGTGTTAATGTGGTATTTTAAGCTGAAAGTGCTTTGGTGAAAAGAAAACTTTTTCCTGCAGAGTGTCAGTCACTATTCTGTCTGATTTTTTTGTACTCAGATTTCCTATGGCGACGACCAACGTGCTGTTTAGCATCGTCCATTCTTATTGGCTGGTTCTGCTTCCTGTCACCACAGGATTAACTGCCTATTGGTGCATGAGTGACGGCAACTCCACTTGGACAAACTGCCTGAAATGCAGAGACGTTCAGAGTCATTTTGTGCAGCAGATGGATTAATTGCATTAAAATTATTAATCAGATTAATCATGATGATGGATTAATCCGTGTTTTGACAACCCTAATATAAAGTTGTACTTGTTGCTTGCTTGTGCAGACACTTCCACAACATTTAGGAAATTAGTGATGAGGCTGAAATAGTCGTAGACATTGTAAGAACTCCCAGAAAGGACAACAGCTTACAAGCAGGATCTACTTGTGTAGCATTAGCTCATGTGTTTTGTTTTGCTTTTTTCTTTTCTTGGAAACCCTCCTTCCTAGAAGCAAAGCAGAGCAGGCGTATTAAAATTCCACCCAAAGCTGCTGTCGTGGCAGAGGCTTCACGTTTAAAGAATCCCCTGAAGATAGAAGTGCAGATTTATAGTATTATAGCCAAGCGGTGAAGCGGAGCGCGGGGGGAGTGGAGTGCTAACAGTAAATCTGAAGGTCTGGGAGGAAGAGCAGGACGAGTGTGCCCGGAGAGAAGAATAAGAGGGAGGGATTTGCGGGCTGTGATGACTCACAGCTTCTCCCTGGTTGGCTCTGATATCTGGCATCTGGAGCGCCATGGCAACCAGCAGTTGCGGAATTGTAAACAGACTGAGAGACTGGAAAGAGGAGCGGGAATCAGGCTGTTTCTCCACAGCGCGCTCAGGAGCTGGAGCAGGGCTGTCAGCTCGCTGCACAGACACGTGCTGAGGTCAAGGACAGAAAAATAAGGCAACATGATCACATATGCACAGACATAGAGTTTAATATGCAACTTTCTGGGGTTTGTGAGAGTGGTTTTTTTTAATAATATTATTAATTTACTTCAACATACATGTACTCACTTTCTCAATATTTTCACTATGTTGCAAAATACTGTGCTTTGTGCAAACTGTGTGACCAGTAGTAAGTGGTTTAACATCTGTAGCACTGTCTGTTTTGCATAATAAGTTCTCAGAAAATGAATAACTAGCAGAGCTGCAGCTGCCTGAGGAACAACCATGTTATTCTCACTCGTCCCCCTCCTCTGGGAAGTTGATTAAACCCATATAAAACTATGTCAGTTCATGTCCCTGTGCCACTTTAAAGATGTGGGCTTTGAATTTACTGTGGACATTTAAATACCTTTTTCCTGCTGATGATCTATGAGAGGGTTGTGCAACAAGCTCGTCCCTGCTTCGTGCATTAGCCAGCTTTACGAGTTACTTCTTGTTGAATAATGAAGACACCATTATGTGCCTTTTCTCAAGAAACACCATCTGATCTCACGCTAGTTTCAAGACCCAGGTTTTCTTCATCTCAGCACAATGTCACAGTGACATGTCTGAATCAGACCCCCTCCACAACTGAGATGACAAGTTGAATATCTGGGCAGATATTTCTAAACGAGGTTTCATGGCTGAGTAGCTGTCTGCGGCTCTGAAGCCCCCCCACACGCCTCAGTCAACCAACGCAGGTGTTTTCACTTAGTCTCTACGTGGGAGGTACCAGACTGCGCCTCATTATCTCTGGCTGTTCACTGCACCTGCTAATAAAGGAGAGCTTAACCTTTTCTAACATTTATCAGTAACTGTAGTCTGGTGGCACCATTGCATCTGCAGAGAAGATATTTACAACCTGTAACTTTACATCACAGGCCTCTGTCTCTTTGGACAGAGTTTCCCACATCAGAATATATTTGATAGTCATATTTGGATTCATTTTGCAGCTGAAATTGTTTTGAATATAAATGGTTTATCTAGATATGCAAAAGTATATGAATATTTACCGTCACTGGCTTTGTTCAACTTATTTACAGCCACAGTTTCTCAGTCAGAGTTTGATCTATGAGCTCCATCACCTTACTGGTCATTTAATTCATATATTTTATCAGTGTGTAATAAGTACAGAGAGACTAAAGGACTGACTAATGATTTTTACAGTTCAATGTGGTGGTTTTACTGGGTTTTTAGGTCAGACATTATTCTGTGGAGCTAGTTTTAAAAAGGAAACTAAATCTATGCCTTCACCAGACTGCAGACCCACTGCGGTGTGCATCCACATAAGTAGTGAAACAGAAATGAATTAAACACGTCACCACCCACTTAAACAAGTCGACATGATTACATTTGCATGTAGCGCACTTCTGAGGAAGCGCACACTTCAGATGGAGCTGTCTCTACTGTGTCAACAGGTGCAGAAGACATCAGAGTACTTCTAAGAAAAACTTGGTGTGGGAGCCGTGATGGTTTCATGCTGCTGCCTCAGACGCAGCGCCCGGTGGTGGGTGTGGCTTCAAAGACAAATTTGTGACTTGTGCATGCTCTGACTCTGCAGCGGCTTGTTCTCTAGAATCACATGATCGGCGAGTACCAGAGAATTTCTCCTGAGCAGCTCTCTAAGCCAGTGGGCTTTAAATAGTCTCCCACAGAAGGTCAATGTGATTTTAGGTCAACCAGGCCTTTAAGATGTTACAGCCTTTTATTTATGGGAGTTTTTGCAAGGACAACAATGTTTCCAATGAATAAAGTCACTTACAATGCTGCTGGAGAGGTTTATTTGAATGAACACTGTGCACTCAAGAAACTCCGATGACTCATCTGGATTGTTGTTTTTTTTTCTCCTCCCTCTATCTGCACCTCTTTCCCTTGCATAGTGTTTTATACACATACATAACATTGGTTACCTGTGAGTTGTAGAAGAGATTTTGAAATGTTACTAATCACTTTTAAAGCACTGAAGCGTCTGGCTCCTGTTTACCTACAAGAACTTTTAACCTGAACCTGTTCATAGCGACCTCTTAGTTGAGCCTTAAAACTAAAGGTGACGGAGCGACCTGCCCGGGGAGATAAAGCTTCAGATTCAGTGACTTCTTTTAAACTCACTTTTGCTATTATGTGATTTCGTCACATGATTTTTTTTTCTTCTTCCCTTGGGCTCAGCCTTTGTTCTATGTATTTTAGTTTTGATTATGGTTTCTTGTATTTAGTTTTGTATTTACTCTTGTTTCTTGTTCTGATTTCAGTGGTTATTTTTTGGTCTTTGTCTCTTTCTGTGTTTCATGTTTCCTGTTTTATTTTGATAGTCTTGTTCCTTGTGTGTTGGTGCCTAAGCCTTGTTTCCTGTCACACCTGTCTTGAGTTGTCTCGTCACACCTGCTCCCTGATTGTCCTCCCCACCTGTTTGCCATTGTGTCTCATTACCTCTTGTATTTAACCTCATGTGTCTCTTTGTCCTGTGCTAGTTTGTTTGTAGCCTCTGCTTTAGTTTATGTTCTTGTTTCATGGTCTTTGTCTTGCCTGGTTTTTGGATTCTCTGCCTGCTCTTGCCTCTTGAGTGTGATACCTCTGCCCGCATTAAAACAACTTTTGATGTGAACCTGCTCCTGTCTGGTGTCTGTGATTGGCTCCTTGTTCTGTGCCTGGTTCTTGTGTAGTGTAGTGTAGTTGTGTTCTTGTGTTGTCCCAGTTGTTCTTATGGACAACAAGCCTATCTTTTTGCATTTCTGTTGCTTTGCTTGTTGTTTTCCTCTCAACTTTTGTTAAGCGCTTTGCAAACTCTATTTTTAAAAGCGCTGTATAAATAAAGTTATTATTATAGTTATTACACAATTACTGGAGGTCCCCTGATGACTTCTTTTTTCTTAGTAACCTGCAGTTGTGCAGCAGTTTGCAGTGATGTGGTATTACCACACACTAACGGGTGTACTACACACTCAGCTCCTTGATGAATTAAACCAGAAAAGTGATTCATAGCTCTGTGATTAATCATTTCTGAGAGGAATATTTTCCAAGGAAACCAAAGAGTACAGAAAAAGTCCTACAGATGAGTCCTTAAATAACATTTCAGTAGGACCATAATGGTTGAATATCAGCACATTATTGAAAGGAGAAGATATGAAAAGACCCACACAGTGCACAAAGTACCTCAGAGACCCCCTCTTATCTTCTCCCCTGAGCTTCATCTGCAGAGAGAAGATGGTAAACACTGTGGGAGCAGGTAAATTAGGACCTCCTTCCCGTTATTATGTTGGACATGGAGGTTATTGCAGATTCCCGTTCATCCATCAGTGCAGCAGTCGGCGGTAAATATGCATGTCTGCCTGGCTGAAGTGTGTTTTATGATGGTGTGTGTGTGCACTGTAGGGATGAGGCCTCTGTGCTTTCACAGCCGTCATAACATGAATGCAACAAGAGATGAAATGTGAAAAAGCAGTCCATCCATCCATCCATCCATTGTCTATACCTGCTTATTCCACACTTGGGTCGCAGGGGTTTGCTGGAGCCTATCCCAGCTGTCATCGGGCAGGAGGCGGGGTCCAACAACACATAGACAAACAACCATTCACGCTCCCACTCACACCTATGGTCAATTTAGTTTGATCAGTTCACCTAACAAGCATGTCTTTGGACTGTGGGAGGAAGCCGGAGTACCCGGAGAAAACCCACCATGCACAGGGAGAAGATGCAAACCCCACACAGAAAGGCCCGAGCCGAGATTCGAACCCTGAACCTTCTTGCTGTAAGGCACAAGTGTTGCCTGAAAAATCAGTCAACTTTGCTGTATTTTCATGTGTGTAAAAAATAAAATAAAAGACTTTTACCAGGCGAAAATCTTAAAATCTACAAATCCCAGCGTGTGTAAAATATTGATGTTAGATGTAAACACACACTGATGAAAACCAGGCAGCTTCAACAAAGGACAGAGGGTCATGGAGAACAGGATGTGTTGCTCCAAAAATAACCCAACAGCAATTCATTAAGCAGAAGAAACCTGATGTCGTTCATTGTGCACGAGGTTGGAGGAGAATTTCCTACGAAGAAGCTTTTCCTGCTCGCACTAGACTCTGAATGCAGCTCCACAACACACTTCCTTTCCTGAAGTCAGACTGTTGCCTGCAGCGTGCAGGTGAGCAGACAGCATGTGAGGCATGTTGTTGTTAAACTGAAAGAGCACTTTGTTCAGGAGAACTGGCAGCACTCGCTTGACTTACTGGATAAGGTGCACCAGGTGAAACAGTACACGCCGTGTCTCCGGATTCCTTCTCGCCAAAGTGCGACCTATTGTTTGCAGGGTGTGGGGAAGGTTTCTGAGAATCAGCAGTGTTTGCAGGACCCATGCGCGTTACAAGCACACTGCTGCACCATTATGTTTGTGCATGTGCAAGCGTGTCGGGTCACACTGCCACCTACAAAGAATCCAGTGAGTCACACAAGAATAAAGACTTCCCCAGAAGACCTGATTGTTTTATTGCACTTCTGGTGTATTTTGTCTGAACCACCTTCTCCAGCAGAAGGAGAAATAAAAATAATAATGAGACTTCTGCATCTAAACCTCGAATTAAGTTTGTTGTGTCTTCTCTGGAAACTAATCTTTAACTGTGAAACCGTAAAACTCTGATAGTAACAACTGTGTTTGTGTTGTGCTTCTTTTAAAATGTAGTGTCACACAAAGCTGTGGTTTCTCATCTGGGTTGAAGGCGGTACAAACTTCAGAGGAATCTATGAATACAAAAGTTGTGGCCTGACCTCTGTAGCAACATAACTAATAGTGATGTAACCCTGCAGATGTATGTATGTACTGCTCTTCAGTGAAATAATAAAGTCATGACAAAGCAAATCAAACAGAGAGATGAGGTTTCATAGAAAAATAGCACTCTTTATTATAAATTAATGAAATGTTCAATATAAATAAGTGCAAAGTCGTATCAGTTTGCGTGCATCGTCAAACTTTTGTTTTTTTAATCTTCAAGCATCCACAGCCAATGGTTTGGCTGGTAAAAATACATCTTTATAAAAGACAGCACGAGAAAAAAAACAGATTCACCGTTTCATCTATTAGCTCATGTAAACATGGTTGTAAGGAAAATAAGATACATTTTGACTATTCTCCTTATTGGGAAAAGGCAGATACCAAATGTAATACATTCATTTGCAAGCAGTGATGATTGTGTCTGTGCCACAAATACTACCACATCTTTGGTATGTGATCCCCCCACTGAAGCCAGACAGAGGCTGACTCAGCAGTGTCTCTCAAGTAAGATCCTGTAGGATTCAGTCGTGTTGGTCTTCAGACGAACTCTTTACTAGTTCTGGCAAAAGTTTGGCATAAACCCTTCCTGTACACATCAAAAACTTCTTTCCACATTTTATGGTTGTAAAATAATCTTTCAGATCGTTAAAATTCAGCCCTTTCTTGTCCTGGCTGTTACAAAAATGAACCCAGAGGAGCATCAGTGTCACTTTTTTTTTGTACTCTTTAAGTTTTCATTGTCCAGCAAACACTCAGCCAGAGATCCCAGGATGCTGGATGGATGTGTCCAAGATGATCATCCGGCAAAAGTCTGATGGTGAAAGCTCTGATCACTGGATGACTTTGTAAGACTGATGTGTGTGAGCTCCACAGATCCACGGCACAATAGTTAGCAGCAGCAGAGGGAAGCTGTGTGTCATCACACTGTAGACAGCTGACTGTGAGCCTCACTTCAGTTTTTGGTAAGTTGTACGTCATCAGTGAGGCAGAGGAGGATGGTGGAGCTCTCCCTCTCTCTCTCTCCACCAGTTTACAGCAGTGCTCTCTTTGTCTTGGTCCTCTTTGTGGATTCGTCTCGTGTCTCGTCTTGAAATGTTACGAGACCTTTCCTGTGAGAACTCCACATGAGCTGATTGTGTCGACTCTGCTGCATCCTCAGAAGCAGCTCGTCTTCACATGGCTGCACTGACACCATCCATTCTTCTCTTAGTCTTTGCCCCTTCAAGAGCATCAGTTCAACACCTCTAGATAGGAGCGTCATACTCCTGGAGGAACTCTTTAAGAGGATGAGGAAGTTGGTCTCTTTTAGAAGAAATGTCCAAATGTCCATTGACTGTTTTCCTGCAGAGATGCTGCAACGTGGACAAACTACAGGAGAGAGGTTTGATGAGGTCCAGAGGGATCTTCTCCCCTCCAGAGTAGATGTAGTAGATATTCCCACTGCGAGTGTTCCCTTTGCTCTGAGGCATATAGTAATGAACCAGCTTCAGGACACAGTCAAAGTGGGGGACAGAGTGGACGTTCTTAGGGTCCGTTTGCAGGTAAAAAGAGTTGGCGTCGCACTGGATGCGCAGGTTCTTGGTGCCCGACGCCGTCTTGACGCTGAGGGTGAACAGGTGTCGGTTGTCAGAGCTGTCCCGGATCAGGAAGGTGCCCGTGGTCTCGGCCGCCAGCATGGCGTTGGCCTCCTTGCCGTTGATGGCGCTCCAGTAGAAGCCGCTCTCCTGGAGCTTGTGGAGCGTGGCGAGGACCATCTGGTACTGAGTCTTGGAGGTGAAAGTCTTGTAACGGTACGGCAGCCGCATGTTGGAGTCCAAGGGGCTGCTGCTCATCGCGGAGTCAAACTTGCTGTGAGTTACCATGGCGCTGTGCCCACTCTCTAGGCAGCCTGGGGTGCACTGTGTGCCACACAGACAGGAGACGAGCAGGTGCGGTCAAACTGAGGTTCAGAGGGGTCGTCTGGGTGGACGGAGAGGTCAGATCTCTGGAGTGTCTGGAAACCTGAAACAAGAGGAGGTCTGAGTTAGAGCTCAGCGTGGGGGGAAAATACACTAATCCGTTCAGCTTTATAAAATATTCCCCAACTCCAAAAGTTACCCACTTTTCCAGATTTGTGCATCCTGCATCAAGCAAAATAATAACAATCTTTTTATCCTTCAACTTTGCTGCTTTGCTGGAGCACACTTGTGGTTTAAATAGCGTGTCTGACTATCCAGCCACTTCGGGGAAACTTTTTTTTTTTTTGTGTGTAATCTGCCCTCGGGAATGAGGCACCACGGTCAGTTCCAGTAAAGACAGCGTAATCCCCATTGCGCAATTTACGTGCGGCGACCGGCTTCTCTAAACAGTTTACCCCAGTGAGGTAAACACCGCAAAACACGACTTACGCACTTTTACATTAAGCACAGACACTGATGATAAGCATTATGAAAAAAAAAAAAAAAGAGAAAGAGAGAAAGAGAGAGCGATCCTCACCTTGAATGTTTCTCCAAACTCTCTTTTATAAGTTAAATCCAAATGTAGCGTCGGATTTTCTTGTGAAGATTTCCCTTTCAAGCTGTTCAAAGTAAAACCAGTAAAGTTCAGACTTGTGAAGTTGTCGGTGTGTAACAGCTTGTGTGCTGCCCTGGTGAGCTGAGAGTTATAAGTGGAGGAGGAGGTGGAGGAGGAGGAGGAGAAGAGCGGCCCTAACTCTGAGGCTCCTCCTCCTCCTCTTCCAGGAAAACACAGGCAGATTGCCAGGAACCATGTATGTATTTATTTTTTTTAAGGATTCCTGCTATGAGACGGGCTCTCCCCCCCGCTCTTCCTCCCAAACCAAGCTGAGGAGGAGTTCCAAGCAATTCTTATTTACCTTTGGCAGCCGAGCCTCCGTCTTATAAACACTTTTTGTAACAATAGATTTGAATCTTTGAGGTTTTCAGGACCAGATCGACCTTAGAAGTGGATCATTATATTTGATTACCTGTTATTTTCTTTTCTTTTCCCCCTTTTAGTTTCCAGTGTGAGGTAATGATTCAAGCACTTTGTGTAATCAGTTACTGAGAAATTTACAGCAGTAGAGGCTCGCGTGCTGCTCCCTGCTTCTCCACAAGGGGCGCTATATTTTGGGGAACTTCATGATTTTATTTCCCACTAACAGCAGCTGGTAACCAAGGGCAGCGGGTTATTGTTTACTCATTGTTGTCAGGTTTTACATCTGCTTTCCCTGCGGTTACTCTAAGATCTGTAAGTGTCCTCAGCAGATCCACACTGTGTGTTAGTTACATACTGAAATATGGACTTTAATAATTAAACTCATCAAGTTAGTGGCATTTATTTCACAACTGCTGAGTCCACATGGGATCAGAAGGCATCACACACATTGTTGCAACATGAAAAAGAGCACGACTTGTGACACATGCAGTAACTACGCAAAACAAAGTGCGCATGTATCCTCAAGTTTTATTAAAACAATGTGTTCACAGGAATGTTTCCTCTAATACAACAGCACACAGTGGACGCTGCTTTAAACAGATTAGTAATGATAATAAAGGAAAATACAGTTCTAATGATTGAGAAATAACACAAAAATGACCTTATATCTTACTGTAGTGTTTTATGAACCATTAATCAATTTTTTAATGACCTTAATTTTCCGATAAGACTTTATTTTATTTTTTTAGTCTTTTGTGTATGAGGCTGTCTACAGGAAATAACATTATAATGATTTGAAATATTAAATAGGAGATATTTTACATGAATAAACACTAAATCATATATAGTGTTATTAACCATTTATGGAAATGTTTAAGGAAATTAAAGACTTTGTCATTTGGGGAAACAAAAGTGTGTGTCAGGAAAAGTTTGTCTTCAGGAAGTGTTGGAAGTGACGACTCTCATCTCTGGCAACATGTGTGACTGAGCGAGTGCTCATACGATCCACCTCACCTCCCTCCCTGTTGACTCAGCGATGACCGCCATCAGCTTCAGGTGGCTGTTGTAGATTAACCCCAGGCTATGGTGAGTTTTAACCAGCTCACTCAGTGATGATGAGGCCTCGGGGGGAGAAAACAGACAGAAACTACTCAACACAAACTCCTCAGTAAAAGAAAAAACAAACAAAAAAAAGATACACAGCATCTCTTTTGGTTTTTCTTTTACCAAACCTCGGCTGGGAGCTGGACAAAGGGAGGAGCTTGCGGGCAACAGACTGACGCCACAGAGGCTGATGGGCTTTGGTAAAAGCCAGCTGTGTCCACAGAGGTGAGTCAGGTGTTGTCTAATACAGACCACCAGCAGGAACAGGGGGAAGGGAATTCGCTAGGATAGCCTCGTAACATGGTGCTTGTTTCCAGAAAATCTATTGTGTCATCATTGTGAGGCATCTATTTAGCATTCAAAGCCTCCCTTGGGTTTATAATTGGAGTCAATGGAAGGAAAGGGAACAGCAAGTCAACTCGAGCTGGAAATGAGAAACCCCCATTCTGTAATTTAGCTCATCCCGTTGCTATGGAAACCACTATGCGCTCTATTGCTGACTTAGCGGTGCATCCACTGCAGTTTTACAGTGATTTTCCAAACCGATGACACTTTTTATAATAGAAAGATTTGAAGAGGAAGAGACGGAGGATCCCCAGACGTCACGGCTTGTAAATAAAACAAACAGAGGACAGTCTGTACTTAACCAGAGGTCAACCCTGCAGTGGTTGGTCAGTCAAGGTGGCCGACGAACCAAGTGCCCTGTTGCCGGGACTCCTGCCAAACATCTGCGGGTGTGAGGCTTGGCAGCGACTCTTCAGTGTGTCTGTACCTTTACTTGTTGTTAAAATCTAAACCAAAAACACCCATTTGTTGTTTCAAATTGTGTTTCCAGGCTCCGTCGGGGAACATTTTGTTAAGTAATACTCCAAGAATGACAGAAAGAGTTGAAATTCACACGCACACTCGATAAATTTGTTCTTAGTTAAGTGGAGGAGACAAGCTTGCATGATAGCTCGCCGGGCTAAACCACTGTTTAGTGGAAAAGGCAGCTGTTTAGGTTTTCCCACACTGACTCAGAAATTTACTCTACCTCATGATTCCCGTAAAGGATGAGGACAAAAAAATAAAAAAATAAAAAAGCGTGGAGCTCTCGACTGGAAAAAGAAGCAAAAAATATTATTCGACTAAATATTTAGGAGCTGCTGCAGATTTTCACTGAACAGGGGGATCTTTTAAAAGCTTTGGAAATTATTTGTGGTGCTTGCAATTACAAAGGCGCCGCTATTGTTTGCACAGCTGAATACAGTGAATTCTGGTTGAGTCAACAATATCTGTAAATGTTATTTTTCAAATATCCCTGTGCCAATATACAGGATTGAATTTAGAGTAAAATATTTGCTTTAAAAAAAACTTGCTGAGGGTTTTTAAATGAAAAAAAGGAGGAGAGAGGAGCAAGTTTTTTTCCCTGTATGAGTGAAATCTGGTAAATCACCGTGACAGTGATGAGCTGAGATATCCCTGAAGGTTCCTGGCAGATCACTCAATGTAATTCCTGTTCGCTGTGTATCATTATCATGTAGCTGCACCTCCTGCCTCCACCTGCATATCTTCCTCTTTGTCTTCAGAGTCACCTTTTGTCAGCGTTACAGCGCTGTCATTCACAACTGTACGAAACTTCCCTGTTGGTTGAGCAAGGCCACTTCTGTGTGATTACCAATCATCCAGTAATAATTTCCTGGTAACTCTCTCTCTCTCTCTCACTGTGTTGCCATCAATGTGGGTCTTTGTGTGTTTCTGTGAATTATGGGAAGTGTCATGTGTGACCACCACAGCTGAGAGCGTCACAGTGACAGCTCTTGTTTTTTGACTTTATGGTGTTAATACAAATATGTTTACACGTCGCTGGGTACGTTGCGGTGTCACGCAAGGAATTGTGTCAGAGATTGTGCAACTTCACCCTGAGAGGATTACTGTAAGAGTTAATATTAATTATTTATTACTTCTCTCTCAGCTGGAGGAGATCCAGAGACTCAGCAGTGAACATTTTGTCAGTAAATACTTTCCTAGTGCTGTGTAAACTGCCTCCATTGAAGTTTTTGTTAAAACAGCAGGTTCCTGGAAGCAGATGATCGGCACGTGATGACCTGAACCGATGTGAAAGTTGTCAGGGAAATCAGTCGTAACGTCGCGAGCACGTGTTTCGTTCTGCATATCACACGGTGACTATTTATGGCCGTCACAGCTGCCTTCTGGGAAGAGCTAAAAGCAGAGCCATTAACTTCTTCACACCCACAAAATCATCCACACTCATACAGAAGTGCTCTCTGCAGCATGTGGACTTTTAACCTGGTTTCAGACAACCTCTGTTTGTGATGTGTATCCATTGTTGGAGGGGGGGGGGCACTAAATAGTAAAATATCAGAGTAATTCCTGCATTGCATTTTCAATAAATCTAGAATACAACATCAAACTCAAAGTAGTCATTGCATAGATAAATTAATTTATGAATCTGGACATTAATATCTCACTAAATATAATAAAAATAATTAATTTTATTTGTAATGCACTTTATATTATAAAAAAATCTCAAAGTGCTGCAGCAAAAAAAGAAAATAACACAGTTCAGAGCGTGATGCACAGGCCAATAAAAACACTTGTAATCTTTTAAATGAGAGGATGAGTAATCTTTTAATACTTAACTAGCATAACTTGTATTGGACCATCAACAAACGTGACTATACTATTTCAACTTTTTATTTGTAAAATGGTAAATGCAGTACATTTATATAGCACTTTCATGACCTTAGCTAGGCCCCAAAGCGCTTTACTCACACACCAATGGCTACAGAGCTGCCATGCAAGGTGCTAGCCACCACTGGGAGCAACTTAGGGTTCAGTGTCTTGCCCAAGGACACTTCAACATGTGGACAGGAGGAGCCGGGGATCAAACCCACACTCTTACGATTCCCAGGCGACCCACTCTACCAGCTGAGCCACAGCCGCCCACAGCCGTACTTGTGGGGGACATGACCCCTGCATCCATGCATGTATCCATCTAATGCATGTGTTATTATCACTGGAAAAAAAAGTTTATTACACTGACAACATACTTTGTGAATAAATTATTTGATTTCTTTATCTTATGACGTGCTTTGCATTGCCTGACAAAGTTTACAACGCCAGGCACGTCTCCAATATTTACATCACACCACAATATGGTTCATTGACGGGAGTTACTAATTTTAATCACACTCACAAGGTTATTTTTAAAGCTGCCAGTTATGCTCTTCTGAAGATGAGGACGAGGAGAAGGAAAGAAAAGTTTTTAAGTGCAACAACTGCAGAGCTGTGATACAAACTTGCTCATTCACTGTTGCCTTCAATTTACCGGGCACACTTTTTTTTTATTAGCTTTTATTTTCCTGGCACAAACCAATGAGAGGAACTGTTCCTGCTGTTACAATAAGCTGCATCTGGGCGGGTCACTTCACCATGTGACCCTGACTTGTAGCTATTATTAAAACCAATTCCTGAGAGACCTGTGTGGATTTCTGGAACCAGTTTAGCTTACATTATGTGGTTATTACTATTTTCATATTAAACATAACACACAAATATAGACTCATGAGATACATGAGAAACTGCACAGTCATAGTAATGAGGAGGAAGTTGAAGAATGACGCAACTGTAACAGACGCCATCAGGGCCATCCAGTGTGTCATTATTTTCCACTGCTCGACACTCGGGGTTAGATGTGGTTGCGAAGCATATGGCACCTCGACATTTACTGGCAAGTTCAAAAAAGTAGGATTACAGTGTGTGTTCACAGTCGCTCTTTTAGGTTAGAAGATAGAAGTCATGATAAGTATGAATAATTTTGACCTCTTGGAAAATGTGGCAAATCACTTTTTTGAGAAGAGTGATATGTTTGTACAGTAAATATGTAATCTGAGTCAGTTAGCTTAGCACAATGACTGGAAACAGGAGGAAACAGCTGCTCTTAGTCCGTCCAACACCAACACACTCTGCTCACCTCGGCCTCTCAAGTTAACTAATGAACACACGATAGCTTGTTTGTTTAATCCGTCCAAAAAAAGTGTAACAGCAGCACTTTGCTGTTTTAGTAGCTGGATCCATTGGCTCATAAAGTGCTTGTGATTTGTTTCTGCACACAGCTTTAAATGTGCCAGTGCTCGCTGCCGTCAAACGGAGCTGTGATACTGCAAAGCTAAGCTGATGTGAGTGGAGAAAGTTACTTAGTGTGCTCGACTAAATCAACTTCTTTAAAGGAGATTTATTACACTGGTTTTCAGGGAAGTTTAAATAAGTTTTATACACCTGTTGAAGCCAATAACGTAATAACAGCCGATAACGTAATGAATTTGCCCTTTTTGAAATGTAATAGGCCAATAACGTAATAAAAGTCTTGAACTGATAATAATTTATTACGTGATTGGCTGCTTATTATGTTATTGGTCTGGTAAAAGAAAATAAAAACTTTGCAAATGTAATAACTGAGACAATAATGTAATAAATCATTACGTTATTGGGCAGAAGTTATTACGTTATCGGTTCAGGACTTTTATTACGTTATTGACCAGATATTACGTTATTGGCTCATTACATTTCAAAAATGGCAAATTTATTACGTTATCGGCTGCTATTACGTTATTGGCTTCAACATACGTCCCTACAACATGTCTGTGAAGTTTCTTTGATCCTGTATTTTAGTCGGATTCGTCTCTGACAGGTCAACTCAGAACAGGCTGTTTTTAGGTGCCTGTACCTTTAAGACGCTCCCCTCTGTTGCTATGCACTGACGTAATGACTCCGTAACCAGGAAATCCGATCCAATGATCCGATACTAAGTAAATACAGGGCAAGTATCGCCAATACTGATACTGATACCGATACTTTTTACTTGAGCTGTCATGGTCAGTGGATAATTTTGTGTATTTACCTTTAGTTTGTTGATTATGATAAAACACAGGACAACGATTTTAGGTAAATTAACATTGTTAACATTAACATTGTAAAGGGTTATTATATTCAGCCATATTCATATTTCAGGTTTGAGATATATATCTTTATATAAGTGAATATTTTTGAGTTTCACCAAAACAATAAAGATTTGTTCAACTGGCTGAATATATAATAATAATAATAATAATAATAATAATAATAATAATAATAGGTTAATCAGTTTATTAAAATTGCCTCTCTGATCACCAGTTACACTGTTACAAACATGACTTAATGCTGGAGATAGACAGACAGGTTTGGAGATAAGCTGAACTCCCATGAACTCTGTGAGGAAATTCGAGTAATTTGCTGGATGTATAGAATAGAAACTGGAACAAAAATATCGATCTTATCACGTTAGTATCAGATACCGATACTCATCTTGGTATCGGTAATATCGATATTTAGATCGATACTCCCATCCCTACTGTGTAAAGAAACGTGTTGGTTTTTACACCTTAAACTGAGTTTTGGCTGCAGTCATGTCGCCGCCAAACTTCACTTGTAACGGAGAAATCCACGAAGGAGGATCCTACACTTCCTGTGGGAGACCACGTGGGATACTCTGCAGGGATTGGCTAATGCAGTGTCTGTCAGACCCTGTCACATTACATCAGAATCCAGAAGCTCATGCAACAATGAGGTGGTTTTAAAATCTCACTGTCACTGGAGCCAAATACCAAACAAATTAAAAAAGTGTAATTTCCATAATAAATCCCCTTTAAACTATACGGACAATCTGCACCTCTCTGACCTCTGCAATGAGTCTGAGGTCATCCCTCCATGATGCTGGTATACGAGCTGCATCAGCTGACTTCACATCTGCCACATTCCCCGAAACAGCCGGCGCCCGGCTCGTGATGAGCCGCCTCAAACATTCATATCGCATCAAGGCAGATAATATGATTGATCTGACGCTGCCCGTCTATCTCGCCCTGCCCGCCGCTGCCGCTGCCGCCACCATCCGTTTATCAGTATCAGATGTTTAGAGACCGAGGGAGCCAATGACATAATCGAGATCTTCAAAATGGACTTTGATTCCCACAAATCCCAGAAATAGCCGGGTGATGTCACCGGGCAGAGGGTAATAAATCTGTCTGCACTACAATAGCAGGTCAGCTCCTGTTAACCGAGAGCACCAAATTTAAATGCACTCGAGTGTAGTGTGGACGTGCTGCCAGAGCATACACGAGCTGTCTGTGCAGTGGACACTCACGTGCACACACAGCAAATAGAGAAATATGCTGGTTATCCACATGCATCAACACATGCAAACACAGAAACACACACTTCCCCTGTAACGCCGTAATTTGATCCTGAGCTGTGCCAGTAAGCCTGACATTTCCGGATAGATTTAGTGTGTATGTGCAATGTTCACACATCGGTTTTGCGGTTCAGATCAGAGTGCTGATAGCAGCCTGTGATATGTGCCAGGCAGAGGACGGGGGACGTTTCAGCGGATCAGAGGGGATTTACCTGAAAATGTCCTGTAACTCTAGAGGATCTCAAATCCTCCACTCGCTGTTAAGTCGCCTTTTTCCTTCGTGCCCCTCGTGGTCTGAAAAACCTGACTCAGTCACAGATGTTTGGGGATACTACCCAGGATGCTTCAGACACTGAGAGGAAAGCTTTGATCGCAGCTATTCCCTCAGTCTGTAAATGATCCCATATGTGGCGTATGACTGGGCCCTCGATGACCTTATACAGAAAGTCTTCACGGCACAATGAAGTCATATCAGGGGACTATAACTCTTGACTGGGTTGAATCGAGCCTATTGTTACATATGCAGGTGTGTTCCCGTGTGGCGCTCTGCTGCTTTCATCTTCGCTCTCATCATCTGTGAGTGTTTGTTTCCTTGCTTCTAATAAAATGGCAGCTGCACCAATGCATTTCTTCCACTTTTACAGCCGCGTCCTCTTTGATGCTCAGACGGCCGCATTAACCCCGCTCTCCCCTCTCTTTGCCCTGCATCATAGAAATGCAACTCCTACACGCTGAGGTCTGCGGCCTCGCGAAACAGCAGCTCAGTGTGTCCGAGAGGCCTAACACAGGGAGGTCCTGTCTGCTGCATACTTCAGATGTGTATTCTGATTACACAATGCGACTCGGAGTGGATTGTGGACAATAACGCTGCTTGTTTTTATTATTTCTCAAAGATGATAATCCTGGTAAAAGGGGTTGGATCACAGCTCTGCAGCCCCCCTGCCCCTCGCTCTGTGCCTTTCTGCAAGGCATTTCCTTATGTCCCCTCCTAGCAAGGCACTCCCTGTCGACAGGAAATTCTTCTGGAGTCGCTCCAAACCACAACCTCCTTTTCCCTCTTTTCCCTGATCTTAACTGAAAAATCTTGGAAGGAAGGTACAGCCTGTCCCAACCTTCAGCCGGCATGTAAACAAACAATCTGCCGCTTCCAGAAATCAGCAGCAGATCTCTCCGCCGCCATGTGCCACGAATTATCAAGCTGCTACAATCAACATATGCAGAGGATGTTTCATTAAGAGATAGAAATGCAGAAATCCCACAGGAAAAATGTAACTTCTTTTCACACCACATGTAAAAAAAACAACTGAGTTTCCCAGAATGAGAGCCACCCACAGTTCAGCAAATGTGCAGAAAAATCCCACATTCTCATTTTCCCACTGGGACAAACAACCTTCTGTCTTCTGCACAGTTACTCTGCAGTCAGCAGGTTCGAAAAAGTTGCACACAAGAAAGACAAAAAGTCTTCCTTCCTGTAAATCTAATCGATGTGGCACCCAGACAGCGTCTCGCTCTCAACTCGATTCAGTTAAATTCAATTCCTCCAACAGATTCCTCTCAGGAACAAATACTTAGATTTAGATTCGAGGTGGCTGCGTCATTTCTCAGCCGTAAGCTAACAATGCCAGTAACTGCTGTTAGCTTACAGGTTCACGGTTAAATTATTCACAGTTCCTCTGATTACACACCATTGTTTGAGTTGGCTCACAAATCTGGTTCGACCAGAATGATTGATGAGATATAGCTTGTTTGTTATGACACACGTGTTTGTTGTTTCCTTAATGCTGTCATATATAGGTTACTATGTCACTAATGACCAGAAGCTAACAGGAAAAACAGAAGCAGTGCAGGTGGATACAGCTTTTGGGAAAGATGCAATTGCAATAAAAAGAGATTGATGATTAATCAGCTGAAACTCTAAAGTACTAAAATGATAAAAAAGTATAATAAAATTCAATAAAAAACAGGAAAACATTTCACAAACACACATTTAATGCTGGTTTTTTTTTTACTGTATAACACTCAGATGCATATATCCAGATCTTTCTTTTCTTTTCTGTCCCAGATACTTTAAATCAGATATTGTTTTGTTAAGTTTTGCATGCAGGCAACTTTGTAAAATGATAGGATGAAATACTTCAAACTGAATCTCCCACATCCCGAAAATAGGCCAAGTTTTACTGCTTTTCGCTATCACCGCTGTAAACTTTACTCACCAGCTGGCCCGTGCACAAGGCTGTGATACTGTGTTTGCACGGTTATATGAGCGTATGTCGGGCAGAGAGAGAGAGATATAGGGAGAGACAGATAGTGGAAGTGGGGGAGGGGAAGTAGAGACTTTGTTGTGGCTGCTTTTTAACTCCCTTTCTCAGAAATCCTGCCCTGAGGATAAATTTGATGTCCCTTAGCAGAGCACGAGATTCCTGAAGTGATCTCGACTGGATTTATTTTTCCAGTAAAGCATCAATACATGTGTCAGCGCAGCACCTGAAAAGGAGCAGGATGCAGCATCTGAATAAAACATGTCTGATTATGAGCTGCAAAGTGCTCGGGTCTGTCTTTGTGTGGTGTTTCTGCTCTATTTGCATAAATAAGAGTGTTGTGTTATTTGAGATCTGATTGCTTGTTGTTCTTGCCCAAGAGCAAATGTGAGCCCCAAGACTTCAACCTCACAGTAACACCCTTCTTAAATTAACTTGGTGATTGTATGCAAAGCAGGAACCCAAGGAGACCTGCTGAAACCGGTTCTGTACAGCTGCGAGCCGGTTTGTGCGAAAACATCCACAAGGCTGTGTTGCATTTTTGTTTGCGTGACAGCTTTGTGCGCGCATGCCTGTCTGTGTGTAACATTCTTTGCCTGCGTGAGCCCATACGAGAAAAGGCCCGTCTCATGCCAGCTGAGGTCAGGTCCGGACACCGTGGGGTGCACCCATCTCATGCCGCGGTGGGCTGGGAGGCAGGGGGAGGACTCCAGCGCTTCTGGGAAACAGTCTGGGCCTAATTGGAGCCTGACTGGTCTCACATGTCTCCACTTACTGGAGGAGACGGAGGATCCCGCCGCCTGGCCTATGAGAGCAGCTGTAGGCCCAGGCCTTTCCCCCTTCATCAGCGTAACCACAGTGAAGTGAATCCGCCGAGCAGGCCCGACATGACAGCACGGCTGAGTGGTGCGGTCTCGTGAGAGGTCAGGTACTTTATACCGAGCGGTGCCTTTTTATAATGTTTCAAAGAAGATTTCAGTGTGATTCATGCGTCCGGGGACAGTTTGTTCTGAGGATCTCCTTTCAGTACAGTAAGTGAAGAGCACCCTCCTCCTATTGTTGAAGAAACATCCACGCCACATTCTCCTCGCCGTGCACACAAACCTCAACCTCACGCACGACACGACGGCCTTTTCCTGTTTTGGCTGATCCACGCTGCAAAGAGAATTATGAGAAGTGAAAAACAGTGCACATCATAAAAAACAAAGACTTCCCTGCTGCTGCTGCTGCTGCTGCAGCCGCCACACGTTCACTTTTTTTTTTTTTTTTTTTTTTTCTCAGGTTTTTTTTCAAACTGTGGCAACATGCCTCTCATTTCCCATCAGTCACGGTCACCTCCTCGGCCCTGCTCTGCAGTTCTCAAAAACGTCATTATCATCCTGTTTTACAGCAGCGATGCAAAAAATATTGTTTGAATGCAGTTATGCAAAGATGATTACTGGCAATTCACATCCACTTTGCTTTTTTTTCTTCTTCTTTTTTTTTTTTCAACAACACTCTTTTCATTTAATAAGCCAATGCACATATGCAAATCAGGAATCTTGTTTTGCAAATGTCTCGCTAACATGTCTTTTCAGTGCACATCTGGAACAAATCGCTTCGTAATTTGTACCCATGTTTTCATAAAACACTGCAGGCAACGGCCCAGAGGAAAATATCATACAAATAAGCACTGATTCACTTAGCTTTGATTTTTAGACATCATTTTGTGTTGCTGGGGGGGAAAAAAAAGCTGCAATCTTTCACAGATCAAAAGGCTTTTAAAAGTAATTACTCTTGTTTTTGCTGCTATTTGCTGCTCAGATAAACGCAGGTGATACATTTAAACCCCAATACATGGCAGTTTCAGATTGAACACGACACTTAGTACCTACATAAACACTGCAGCACATAAAGCTCAACAGCACGTGACGGTGAAATTTACTGTAAATGACTAAAATGTTGTTTTTTTTTCTTGCTGACATGTTTACCAAAACTGCTCCGTCTCTGAATGACACGGTAAAAATGAGACTTTTGTGTCAGCAAAAAAAAAAAAAAAAAAAAAAAAGAGGACCTT
>OOFC01019347.1:0-14362 GCA_900323345.1 Pseudochromis fuscus
CATATGTCAATGAAACTGATAAAAACACAATGCTGTTTTTGCCACTCATTGCATAACATTTTAGAATTACATTTAAATTATCAATCTTAAATGTAACAGATTAATCTATTAAATAAAAAAATATTTGGGAAGATTGTCAAATGCATTTTTTGTGGTAAAAACAAAATTTTCTTTAAAATTAAAAATGTCATGGTTATTTACATTAGACATAACAGATTTTTTTTTTACAGTGAATCCTAAGGACAGTATATAATAATATTTTCCTGAATATATTGATTTTTCAAGATGCATTACTATTGGGTTTAGGTACTTTTCTTTTTTCCTTTTCAGTGTTTAGAGTCTATAGTCAACAATATATTAAGTGCTGATTTTCACTTTCTGGATAAGTTCATTTAAAACTGGTTGAATGGTGGAAAACAGCAACTGATGGTTATAATGCTGTGTCTGTCTGTCCTCCATGTCCTCAATGCTAAGACAACACACTTTAATTTGTCTGGTTGTCAGCAACATTTTTGTGTATCTATATTATCTTATATTTCTGTGTATTCATTCTTTGTATTGAGTGATTTGTCTGTTAGCAGGAGGTCACAAAGCATTAATGTACTGGAGATATACACTAAACAGTAGAATGCTCTTTAATACCTTGTCTCAAGCAAGTTGTATATTAATGCAAAAATAAGGTTTGCTCATAGTCTGAATATAGACTGGACGAAATTAATGACTCACATCCTGAAGCCAGGAGTTTGGTATTTGAACATGGCCATGCTGGTTGTTGGGAGCCAGAAGTGACCATATTTGGATATGAAGGGAGGAGTCAGGAGGCGGATCTGAACTTTGAACCTGAGGATACAGTCCAGTGTATATCAGACTTTTTTGCACTTCAGGATTTGCCTAATTTTTTTTTTTAGCCAGGGTTGTTTTGTCCATTTCAATACACAGTCTATGGTTTAACTGCTCATTTCTCAACATTTCTTTTGTCATTTTGTACATTTAGATAAGGTTGATGGTCAAATCTAAGAATGATATGTACAGTATAATCTATGTACTCTCTATCTTTATACTCACGTTGCTCACATTTCATGTAATTAATCACTTCAGTTAAAATGAAATGAAAACACAAATGGTAACGGGTGCGTTCTTCAAGGATCTGAAAAACATTTAAGCTGCTTTGTGATTTTAATAAAAAATGTGTTTATTCAAACGCAAATTTAGCATCAAACAGATGGAATAAACTGTACTAATGCGGTTGATAGAAGAAAGTCAGATTTCTCTTGAAGACTGAACAAATGAAAACTTGAATAAATTATTGATTAAAACCGACAAATAAATAAAAATATATAAACAGACTGACTGATACATGAATGTCTTTCTTTTTCTGGTGTTCGTTGCTGTTGCTGTTTGCCCTTCAAGGGCACTGTGCTACCATAACACACTATTTGACACACTACACTGTGATGCCAGGAGAGGTAATGTACATTTCCACCTCCCTTTTTTTTATGATGCACACATTTTAATATTTTTGGCCACAAACAATCCATTACCTTTCAGTTCAGTTTATCCGATGCATAATTAATTTACTTTACAATGTTTCAATTTTACATTGTAGGGCTAAACACAGTTTTCTGATATATTAGTTATTATTTCTTTGACGTTGAGTTATAATTAAGGAGTTATTAGGCTTCAGGAAGATTTAGGAAGCGGATCAACAAGGCTGGTCTCCAATGAGAGCAGCTCTGAAGTGATCTCAGGGTCAGACCCACTTCCTTACTCCTCCCTTCATCTCCACATATGGTCAATTCTGGCACCAAACACCCGATCTCCTGGCTTCAAACCGAGTCCACAAACCAACAGGTGACGTCACACTTGCATCTGGCCCTTTAAGATTTCTGTCTCTCACTTTAAACGTCACACGCGGAAGTGTCAACATGGAGGACGGCAGAGAGACTTCCACGAATTCACTTTTGAAAGATGGTAAATAAGCTGCTTTATTAACGGCAGGGAGGGTGCACGTCACATTTTAATGTTATTATATGTCGAAAACACATTATTACCAGCCCGGTAAAGTTTCGACATTCGTCCTGCTGCTCTGCCTAATGCAAAAACACTTCTCCTAGCTAGCTAAAAGGCTACGAATTTTTATTTATTTTTATTACGACATCCTCATACAGACACGTAGTACCTAGCTACTGGCATATATGTTTGTACTTCTCGTTTATTTTGTCGTAAACCTCTTACTTAAACAGTAACTTAAATAAGCTTCATGCACAAAGAATAGACATTGTCCAGTGCTGCAGTGCTGTGGTCAGAGTAGCTTGGTTCAGCTGATTGAGATGATTCATTGAATCAGACAACTACACAGAAACAGGCTGAGGGCTTCGTCTAATTTTTGGTTTTGTCGCACACATTAGAAGCTCGGTATTTTTGAAACGGTAGGAAGCTTCAGGAGTGTGAATCAAGGTTCCCATGTGTCCTGGAAACCTGGACTTATTTATTAATTAGACCAATTGTCTTGCAAAACCTTTGGAATTTGAGAAATACAAATAAAATGTCTTGAAAAGCACGGAGTTGTTAATTAAAATAAACGATACTATTTCATGCTTTTGTATGTTTTGCTATACTATGACATTTGTTTATGGTATTTTGGTTTAATACTTTAAGTACAGCACTTTTATTACGCACTGTAACGTATTTGTTGGACTTACTAGAATATGTTTTTGTTTGTTTGACATTGCGCTGTGAAATACTAGTTTATGGATTTGATTTTATAACATATTCTAGTATTTTTCCTTGTGGATTACTGTGGTATAGAGGGCCTTGTTAGTCAGCCTTCCATCACAGAAAATGTCCTGGAAAATAATTTAGTGAATGGTTTGATGACATCCTGCTGTGTTTGCAGACTGCTATACTGATTTCCTGGCAGAGGACTTTGATGTGAAGACGTACACTGCTCAGGCCATTCACCATGCTGTCATCGCTGAGCAGCTGGCCAAGCTGGCACAGGGCATCAGCCAGCTGGACAAGGAGCTGCACAGCCAGGTAAAAACCCTGCAGACCACAGCACAGCCACCCTGAGTCTGCTTAGTGACTGAGTTACAGCTGCTTCATTTCATTAAACTCATTTTTTAACACGTAAACACAAAGATAGATCTTTAAAAGTATTGCAAGCTAGAAGTGTTGCAGTTAAGGCTGCAACTATTAGTTGATAATCAGTTGGCTGAGAAAATAACGCACAGTTTTGGTGAATGATAAGTACTATTTTTATTTATTATTTAGGAAAAAATGCCAAGATTCTCAGGTTCTGACTGCTTCATTGCAAATATTTGCTTTATTCTTTTGTCTTTTTTGATTGTAAATAGTCATTTTTCTGCTATTGTTCTGTCATTTTATTGTTCAAAAACCTTAATCAATAACCACTGCTACAGGAGACATGATGAACACATGGTTCATCCTAATATCTGCTTGTATGCTTCAGCTGCTCACAGACTTTTTCTGAGGCATGTCATACAGTGTGTGTTTAGATGGATTTCTTACCTTCCAGGCATCATTTGTTCCTGTTTTTTCCATTTCAGAGTGGATACTCGAAACCACCTAAATGTATTTATACTGAATTTCCTTTTTTCCCAGGTTGTGGCCAGACATGAAGACTTACTGGCTCAGGCCACTGGGATAGAGTCTCTTGAAGGTAAAAAAACCCCCAAAACAAACATAAATAAATATCACGTTTAAATAACAGCATTTGGTTAGCCTTATGCAAGGGTCAATATTTTTGAAGTATGGTGTGTTAGATAATGTTAGTACACTATGAAAACAAATTTATTACACCAAACAGCACCATAGTTTGCATTTTGGTCAGAGTTTTATGTTCCCATCAGTTGATTTGGTTGATTATGATGGTTTTTATGTCATCACTGGAATAATACTCAGCTGTCAAACCTCCAAACATCATATGAATGAACACTACAAGACTTTTAAATGAGTCTGATCCTTCCACAGTATTTCCAACCAGTCATAACTGGCCTACAGAGAGTTACCTACATGAGCAGTGATCTCACGTTGACCTCTTCAACCCATGCACTTCTAAGATTTTACCTCTAGAGGGAGCCAGCATTCCTTTAATGAAGTCCACACACAAGGAAGCTCTGGAAGTCGAATGTACTGATGGAGGAAAACTGTTGTTGTTTTCAGGGGTCCTTCAGATGATGCAGACGAGGATTAGTGCCCTGCAGGCAGCTGTCGACAGGTAAACACATTTTCCTCTGGCTTAAGTCAGATTAGATGTTATTAATGTGGACATTTGCACAGGTATAATTGGCTTTGGTGCCTGCTGCTTCACAATCACACACACATTGATCTTTGCTGGCTGCAGTAAAGGTGGCCCTTTGGGAATTTCATTTCATTATTGTGCATTGAATTTTCTGGAATATGACCCTTTTTTTAATTTATTTTTTTTTATTTACCATTTCTTGACTAGTCACATGTAGGAACATGGTAACACACCTCGGAGGCCTTTGTTTCTGGCTTTTGTTTCTACCGCCCCTAATGAGTCTTTGGAAACTGAGTACTTTAATTTTTCCCAATTAATAAACAAAAAAAGTACAGTATTTTTGCTAAAGTACAATAATTTCCTCCAACACATTTTGAAGCACGACAATACTTGTGTAAACTTTCTTGACTTTTTTTAAATAGGAGACTGTTCTTTTGAAAGCGAAACCAAACAGTGGATCCTGAACAAAACAGTTTGGTGTGAATACATGCTCACTCACTAAATGAACTGCCTTTATATGGCAGCTTTTTACCTAATCTTAGGACTACAAAGCACTTTTATTGTCTCGCAATTTACCCATTCACACACACTTGCACACCAATGGAAACAGAGCTATAAGGCTAGGTGCTAGCTAACATTAGTAGAAACTAGAGGTTCAGTGTCCTGCTGAAGAACACTTTGACATGTGGAGGAGGAGCCAAGGAACAACAATGGATCAACATAGCTACATGCTAGCTGTTAGCTCATTGTCCCTGCTGGACAAACTGCATCAGGACAGCAATTATAGATCAGCCCATACATTGTTTTATGCCTTTTATATGTTCCTGGAGCTCAGTTCTCAGCACAGTCTGCAGTCGTGTTTGGAGTTGGTTCTGAAATGCGTCTCAAGTGATCGGATAACAAACGGACAGCCGAGACACATCTTTATTGACACTTGTATTTAACATGGGTCTCCAAACAATCCTGCTGACCACTTGGGTTCAGATGTCACTACGGCAACGTCAGGGCCCCGTACACTTTTTACATCACTCAACAGAAGAGTTTGTAAACAGTTAGCACAGGTAGCTAAAAAACAAAAAAAGATCCAGGAGCTATTGTATATGTTGACAGTACTAAACACAGCAGCATCTTTTTTTCAGTCCTGCATCGGTGATTATTATTTCTGTTACGTTCTTGTTGTTGTCCTCATTAGTGTTCACGCTACAAAAGATATGTGGTCACATGTGTCCAAGACCACCTCCACATGTGGTTTGAGTGCTGGGTTGGGGCTTTGTCAAAGGGTTGTTAAAGTGTCTAATGGCTGTGGGGACCAATGACCTCATGAACCTCTCAGTCCTACAACGCACTGAGATGAGCCGCTTACTGCATCTGCCCCTCTGTCCAACCAGGGTGTTGTGGAGATGGTGGTTATATGATCCAGAAAGAACGCAGATACAGATATGTGTATGAAAGGCTGGTATCGTCGACCTTTAGCCTCCTCCTTGTTTGATGCTTCTTGTATTCTTCCATTAAGAGTTTGATTCGTCTGGTGTTAAAGCAGTTTGTAACTATGGTTTTGAGAAGTGCTTGAACAAAATGTGTACGACAGGTGACACTCCTGCAGTGGAAAACAATGTCCATATGATGTACGTGCATTTCTTCCCAGGATAAGGACAAAGATCGTCGACCCATACAACAAGATTGTGGCCCGGATCACCCAGCTTGCCAGACTGCAGGTAACTCACTGCTGCATTGATATTTCTGTAGCACTCAGTTTCTTATTAGAAATGGCAGAACATTTAGATGACAGTTTGTTGCTTGACAGTTTGATCAAAAAACAATGTTTTACATTTGATGCAATGCCTTCCCAAACCCACAGATAAATCAACACAGCGTAGGAGAGAGGGTCAGCACTGGACTATATGTAGGCAAGATATTTGGTTGTGCAGAGCTACTGTGCGTGCAGCTCAGCGAGAACACTGGGCTGCACTCCTGTTTGTGCAGCCGAGGGAAATCATGATTAAATATTGATGAAACAGCGGCTGTAAAAAGGTCAGCGTGATTCTGAGGTCTCACTCTGGGGCTAATGGTCCTGTGTTTCTCAGATTTTCTGTGTGTGAGAGAGAGATGTCAGTCTGAGTCCTGTCTCTGGCTGAAGCCGTCACTTTGTGCTGGACATGACTTCAACAGCTGTCAATCAACTTGTACAGAAGCCCTTGTGTTTATTTATTTTTTTAATTTGTATGCATCATCTTCCTCTTTTGCCTCCCCCAGATAACGTTACATTAAAACCATAGACTGTAAATAGAATGGACGAAGCTGACATGACGTCACCTGTTGGTTTGTGGACTCACATTTGGAGGCAGGAGTTTGGTATTTGAATGTCGCCATGTTGGTGTTTTGGAAACAGAAGTGACCATATTTGGATGTGAAGGGAGGAGTGAGGAGGTGGGTCTGACCCTTGAACCCGAGGATACTGCCCAATGTGTATGAGACTCGACTTCAGCCCTGTCTCATTGGAGATCAGTCTTGTCAATCAAACTAACCGCACCCCTAAATCATCATGTAGATCCACTTAATGAGAAATGATTTTCAGATGGACCAGATCTCTGAGAAGAAGAGTTGGCTTTAACTAAGGACATCAGAATGACTTGTGGAAAAAATGTATTGACTGAATATTTCATGAGTGAAAATGACAATTTTTTTGAACTGAAGTTAATTGGAGTTTTTTTTGAGCAAGCATCTAGTGGCCATTGGGAGTATTGCACTTTTTTGCACTTCAGCACAGCCTCATTTTTCAGACCCACTAGCTTCATCCATTTCTATATATATAGTCTATGATTAAAACCTTTGTAAAAACATCACCCAGTTCATACACCAACACGACTGTCACTTAAAAATAAAAAAAAAGTTCACACTAATTCAAAATGACCCATAATTTGTTTGGATAAATATCTACCGCTCACTCCCAACAAAGTTATTGTTGGTGGCCTTACCATCCATGATGTAGAACCCAAAGTACTTCCACACACTGCCTTTCAGATGAAACAAATGTGGAAGTGCAATACTATGGATGGCCACTAGATGCTGGTTCCAAAATATTACATTCAAAAATGGTCATTTTCGATCCCGAAATACAAAAAGTCAACTCTTCTTCTCAGTGATCTGGTGGAACATCTGAAAATCATTTATCATTAAGGAGATATTAGGTTGAGAGAAGAGGAATATTTTGGGGAGTGGTTAATTTGACTCCAACCAGACTTGAACTCCAGTCTCATACACATTGGACAGTGTCTTACGCTTCATGGATCAGATCCACCACCTCACTTTATAGCCCAAACCAGCGTTAAGTCCTAAAGAGTAACACTGTTTCATTCCTTCTGTTCCTCTGCTGCTTTCTGATTGACAGTAACAGCTTAACCTCATTTCAGACCCCTATATTACCTCCCACAACTCTGATTACTTCATTGATTTGAAGTGAAACAAACTGGCAATTAGGTCTGATTATCAGGCTACTACCAGGTACAAGCTGTGTTGTGGTAATTGTATTTTAAAGGACTGACATTTTGAAAAGTCTGATTCCTCCACATGTTACTTTTGGAATGGTTTGATTATTTATGTCTATTTATCTATTTGCATACTCCCGTTTTAAAAAAAGGAAGTATGCAAAATGTGATTATTTGTCAGTACAAAGAGAGCAGCTGAATGTGAAGACTGAATGGAGTCAGACCATCCTTTGCTGGACAAATTACACTAAAACTCTAAATCACAACAAGCATAATTTTCTCCACTATAGGTTCTGGTCATAGTGTATATAGAAATGGACGCAGCATTCGGGTCTCAAAATTGAGACCAATGTGGAAGTGAAAAAAGTGTAATACCATGAATGTCCAATAGAACTCTGGCTCCTATTGACTTCAATTCAAAAATGGTCATTTTCAATCCTGAAATATTCAGTCAATACATTTTGTCCACAAGTCATTCTGATGTCATTAGATGAAGCCAACTCTTCTTCTCAGTGATCAATTGGTCCATCTGAAAATCATTTATCATTAAGAAGATATTAGACTGAAGGGGAGGAGTTAGGGGCGTGGTTAGTTTGACTCCAATGACACCAGACCTTAACTCCAGTCTCATACACATTGGACAGTGTCCTCAGGTTCAAAGGTCAGACCTGCCTCCTCACTCCTCCCTTCATATCCAAATATGGTCACTTCTGGCTCCAAACAACCAACATGGCCACGTTCATATACCAAACTCCTGGCCTCAAAACACGAGTCCACAAACCAACGGGTAACATCACGTTAGATTCATCCATTCGTTACACAGTGTTTCTGAGATACAACTTTTACTATTGGCACATATCAAGAAAGCAATGTTGGCAAACCAGTGAACTGGTTGAGCTCTAGTTGTAGTAAATTGAACAACACAAGACAGCGTACTGCACACACGTGTACATAGCTGTACAAACATGCAACTTAAAGTGATACAGTCAGCAAAACTTCATATCAACATTTTGATAATGTCGACATCAAGGACCCTACCTTAAACCTTTATATTTATTTTCTGCAATGCTAAACCTCCAACTATCTCCCAACCAGTGCTCCGCAAAACACATGTGGGGTCATTTATTTTGCCATTCATGCTTGTAGTATTCATCACAGTAATGCCTGCAAAACTCATGAGACTCCCATCAGCCACACCTGAACTGTGTAGCAACCATGATACATGATACCTCTTAAACATCAGCATGCTACGATGTTAGCATACTCATGTCCCTCAGTGCATGGCGAAGCTACACCCCTGTACCTCCTTCACTTCCTGTAGCCTCCTAACAGTATCCTCCTGTCTCTGAGACAGTTTAACCACATGTACTGTCATTCTCTCTTTTTTGTTTTTTCCTCTCGGTCACAGTAATTCCTTGTTGCTTTCCTTTTAAGGTAAATAAATCTTCTCGGGCAGTGAACGACTTCATGTATCTACAGGCTTCTTCTCCACTGAGATAATATTGTGATTATGGCTTCGTTTCATGTGAGAAAACACGTGTCTCGTGTAACTGTTTCCTTCCAGCACGCAGTCCAGAAGCAGAGCGCCATGGTAACCATATGAGCATAGCAACCATAAAGTGTCATATCTTCTCTCGCCTGCTTTTGAAGGGCAAAGTTGTGAGCATTTCTGACCAGCGAGATAGTTTGGCCCACGTTTATTAGTAATAATATCCTGTCCTTGTAATGAAGCCAGTGAGGATTTTTTTCCAGCTTATCAGGCGACTAAACATTATATTGTAGATGGAAAAAATCTGTCATAGAAAAAATATCCTGACACGTTACTAGAATGCAGACTTCCTGTTTAAGTTTTTAAATGTTATTTAAAATGTTATTTTGAAGGCGGCACAGCAAGAAGGTTCTGGGTTTGAATCTCGGCTCTGACCTGTGTGTATGGAGTTTGCATTTTCTCCCTGTGCATGGTGGGTTTCCTCCCACAGTCCAAACACATTCTGGTTAGGTGAAGTGATGAGTCTAGGCTCAGGCAGACCCCCGCCGCCCATTTGGATGTGTGGGTACAGAAGAGGGATGAATGAATTTATTTATAAACAAACAGTTGATAGCATTTCCTTTAACCACATAGCTGAGAGATACTGATGCCAGGATCTACAATGGCAAATGCAGCACTGAGCTCTAAAATTTACAGAATCTTCCGACTCAGTCATTCAATAAAAATAATGTATTTTCTGGACTATTGAGCGCACCTGTCTATAAGCTGCTATTGAATTTATTCAAACAGTTTCATGTGGTCCACTCTGACCGGGTCTGATGTCACGATGCTAAATGTATCGGCGGCACAGACCTTGCTAGCTTGTAAAAAGCTAACGAGCTTCGTGCTGCCGATACATGAGAAACACCGGTGTTTAAGTTCAAAGCGTCGGAAAAAAGTAGCAGCTTATAATCCGGAAAATACGGTAATTAAAAACGTTTTTCCCCAGAGTGTGTCCACAAATTTACCAGTGACACATTGCAACCTGGCTGCTCTTCCCAAAGTTTGATATGCAACACCTCCACCTATGACCTGGCTTCTCTGCTCCTGCTCCAGGTGGCCTGCGACCTGCTGCGGAGGATCATTCGCATCTTGTACCTGAGCAAGAGACTGCAGGGGCAGCTGCAGGGGGGCAGCAGGGAGATCACCAAGGCTGCTCAGAGCCTCAACGAGCTCGGTAAGGACATGAGTTACATGTGCTTTTCACACCTACAACAAACTCTCTAGGACACCGGTAATTCTGCGCTTTTCAAGATGTGATTCAAGAAACGCAGGCAGTAGGGTAATTGTATTTACATTTAACGTAGGATCACACAACACCAAAACAGCTTTTAGCAAAATGACCCACGCTGCCATCTGGTTGCCTTGTTTAACGTCTGTTACGGTGTCATTAGAAATAATTTTGAGATGTATCTGCAAAGTTTTTTTCTCGTATGGGTGTGTTACCCACATGAAGCCAGCATTTCTGGAGGCTAAAAATGATTATTTTTGAAACGGGGTCCCAGAGTGAGAAAATCTTAAACCACCACCTGTGTGTTTCCATGTTTACGACTCATATGTGTTGTTACCCCGACAACAACAGCAACACAGAAGCTACTGAGCTTGTTTTGGCTTTCACAGCAAAATCTTCTGCTCCTGTACTACTACTGCTGTGAGCAACAAGTTGACATTTTTCTTTTGTTTACATCGTACAAGTTTTATGCGCTGTCTCTTCTTCTCTGTTTTTGGTGTATTTCTGTGGCAGTGTTACAGCGCCACTTACAGGCCTGGGATTACAGCGGTTTCGAGTAGACACGCATTTCTCGAGACAACGCCACATTTACGGGAAACCTTTTTAAAATCGTTTTTGTCTCCGGGTGGACAAGGCCTTGGAGATTATCAGTAGTAAAAGCAAACCCAGTGGAGGACATGCAGCTGCAGGAAATAGAAGTGGAGCAGTGGCAGGTTTCTCTGGCGTTTTGTTCTAAAGGAATCACAGGAAGAGGGAGTTCGTACGGAAGCTCGAGTGACAACAGGAGTGTTGACCTTTAAATCAGAGCATGGGGCCTGTTGTGTTCGCTGAAGGGTGCACAGTATGCTGCTCGGGGGACAGCTCGACAGATTAAACACTATCCAGAGCTTCAACAAGGCTCAAACATAAACACAGAAAAAGATCAGTAGAACAAGCATAGTTTTACCAATTTAGGAGAAATTTGGTCTTTTTTCTTTCAGACTCATACAAGCTTTTATTTGCATTCACTAGATATGTTATTGCTTGTTTACCTCAGTAACAGTTTCACCATGAAAGTCCACAAAATTATGCAGCCAGAAGAGTTTGTTCATCCCACTTTTTGACGTCAGTGTATCTGTTACCACCAAGATTCAGAAACCATCTAAATAGGGCACTGACTACTAGAGCTTGACTGACTGTATGACGCTAATGTGATGTCACCATGTTGGTTGTTTGGAACCAAAAGTGACCATATTTGGATATGAAAGGAAGAGTGAGGAGGTGGGTCTGAAGTTTGAACCTAATATGTACATGACGACTTCTGCACTGCTCTCATTGAAGACCAGACCTGTCAGTCAAACTAACCATGCCCCTAACGCCTCCCTTCTCTCAGTCTAATATCTCCTTAATGATCCTATCTCCTAAATGATTTTCAGATGGACCACTTGATCGCTGACAAGAGGTGTTGACTTTAACTGATCAGAATGACTTGTGGAACAATTTGACTGAATTTTTCACGATTGAAATTGGCCATTTTTTGAATTAAATCAAATTGCAGCCAAAGTTTTTGGATTCAGCATCTAGTGACCGTAGGTGGTATTGCACTTTTTTTGGACTTCTCCAGTGGCCTCATGTTTGAGCCCTGGTTGCTTCATCCATTTCTATATGCAGCGTTTGGTCTGTATCCTTATTTAATGTATTAATGCTTGGGGTTATTTAGAACTGATGGCTTAATGTAGTTTATCAGCAGTGACAACTAACCCATAGCTAACTGGCTAACCACATAGCTACTGTCATACCTTGTGGAAATTCTCTTTATTGATGGCTTAATCGACAGTCTGACTTACAGTGGTATTAGTTTAAAAAATCCCATAATTTGTATTAACTACGTGCAGGATTATATCAGTGAACTCATCATCCACCAGCCTAGAGTCCTGCTGAAGTGTTTTCAGGCTTCTGCTGTGCTTGTGTTGATGCTCTGGAACAATATGTCATGTAGTATTCAGACTGCAGGCATTGTTTGTGTGCTTCCAATTGTCACCACACATCCACATTTCTTAACATTTATTTTATTTCATGTTTTTTGTATTTTTTTAAATTCACTCTTTTTTTCTTAGTTTTATATTTTCTTCAGAACCTCATGAACTCAGTTTCACCTGTGAATACCACGATTACTACTACTATTAGAGGCTTGCTTTGATCTTCTTCTAATACTACAGTGTGAAGATGGGTGGTTGCTTCCTCTTTTTACTTGCTTACCATTATTAAAGTTTCCCCATGCGCACCATTGCACACTAAATGTTCAGAACAAAGTGGAGAGGCACTGGAGCGTGCAGTGCGCGGACACATGTGCTCACATTTCATCGCAAGGTCAGTGCATTAGTGCTCATAAGTGTGCTTAAAAATAACAAATGGAGCAGAGTAGTTTATCTGCAGCAATATATATATATTAGAAGAAGAAAAAAAAAAGGTCTTTCTGAAAGACCACTTAACACACTTGGAGGTTTGCCCTTATGTTCCCATTTATTTTTCTTCATATGGCTCCAAAAGAAACTACAGAGCCCTATTATCAGCCTGATTACATAGATTTCTTGCAGTCACAATCCAACATGTTGGCGAGAATCGTGTGGTGCGTTTGTTTCTTCAGTTCCTAAAAACACATCCAGAGTAGGTGTCACACTTTGGCATTCGGCTCTCTTCACCGGCCACTCGTTTGCTTCTGCTGGCCGGCAGCCAGCGCAGCATGAAACACCTTGTGTGAGCTCATGAGCTGGATGCCTGCTGCCCACAGTTCTGCAAGAGGGACTTGTTAAGAGCCAGAGGGGCTCAGCTCAGTTGAATTGTGAGCCAGCACAATGAGCTGGGGCTTGACTCGTACTTGTGCTTCGGTTTTGCGATGTGTTGTGAGCGCTCATGTGCCCTGAGCTAGATTTTGTCTGTGTATTCTGATACTGTCCAGCATTTTAAAGATGGATGACCTGATTCAAAGCTGCATGTCTGTTAGAGAAACGAATGCTCGCTCTGTCCAGTAAAACACTGCTGTACTCCGTTCATTTTTAACCCTCTTCTTCTGTTCATTTGTGAGGAAGAACACTAACACCTTCATATGTTTTTTTCTTTAATTTGCTCTTCAGGAAGTTCTTAAAGAAAAGTCTACATCAGATTTATGAAGTGTGAAGTCTGAAATGGCAGAAATGTTTGTATCTGTGTACTTGGAATGATGAATCACAGTCCTTTGTAAGTGCCAGTTGGTTTTAATTTGCTTATTTAAAAGCCCCGACGATGCCCATGAAAGGTCGTGATACTGAACAGAGAGGTCGACAAGTCAAGATGTTAAAATGAAAATATAAACACAAGGAAGCAGTGACTGAAATCGCAAGAAAAGCTTCAGTAGTTCTCAAACGGAGGAACTGCTGCAGGGAGTGAACAACAAACCAGAGTATTTAGTAGCTTCAGTTCAGGTTAGAAAATAACACAATTAGAGATGTGTTGGATGCTGTTATGTTTTTACTGTGTGCACAGCTGAGGAAGATAAGGTTTTTTTAGAGCCCAATATGTAACAATGACCTAAAATGTAACAACGTCCTGAATTCTTATATGTATTTTTTTTTTTTCAATAAAACCCGAAATGTAACAACTGGTCAATAATGTAACAAAAGTGCTGAGCATGAAATATAATGAAACCCAAAATGTAATAATGAAGTTGTTACATTTTCGGCAAAGTTTTTACCTTTTAGCCTCAGCATCTCGTTACATTACCGACCAGTTATTACATTTCAGGTTTTATTACATTGTTTTTTTATAACCATTTTGGTCATTTTTACATATCTGGCTCCAACAAGGCTTGTTCTCAAATCTGAGGCCAGAGAAAAATG